>JABFOV010002040.1:0-21682 GCA_022817685.1 Aradophagus sp. ZL-2020 | reverse complement strand
GTTGTAAATGCCAAAGGGTATCTGAAATCTCCCATGATAATTTTTATACAAATTACACATCGAATAATTTACAAATGAATACGGACAATTAACATCCGATCATTGTTACATATGTGATGACACGTAAGTAGCAAATGGAACGGGTAAAGTGCTTAAAAATTGCGAATGATGTAGGTGCATATACGTATATCTTAATGAAAGTGTATAATAACAAATGTAATGATTCTAACAACAATATCAAATCTGCAAACGTATGATTAGAGATTAATAAATATTAGCTTGGTTTTAAATTTATCAGGAATCTGTTTAAACAGTTTCATAGTTGCTTAGGTCCAAAGTGATCCTATCTAATTTTTCTCGTCTACATTTTAAAGTTTAACATTTTTCAAGTAAAGAAAAAAAAGATGAAAGCACATTAAGAATATAATGTATATGAGAAAAATGAGATAATGTCGTCATCGTCATTGTGAGAGAAAAAATTTTGGCGAACATCGAAGAAACGCAAAACTTTACATTAATCCTAGCAAACTACAGACTTATAGAAGCGAGCAACTAGAGTCAATACTAATGTTAGCGCAAACTCGTTTGATTAATGAAAGTCACATCACACGCAGCAGATGAGCTCGATTGATGTTTATTTATATATGTATATGTATATATATGGTTGAGTGGAAAACAATGATGATCGATACTGAGTGGACAAAGATTTTTTTTGCTTTTTTCTTTTTTTTTTCCGGAGAAAATCTTGTAAGGGCTGGTAGTTCAAAAAAAGTGCTACAAATATCCAAACCATTGACTTGCCTCTCTAAACGGTTCGGCATATTCAGACTCGGTCTATAACCAAGGACAGTTTGAGATGTTAGAATTATTGTATTATATGACTTATAAGTAATGTTTATATTGTAAATATATAGTTTGTCTAAAACTTTAATAATGTGGAAACATGTGGTATTGACATAGGTAGGGAATTCGCAAAGTTTCTTTTTCTCATTATTTTTTGGAAAACTTGTAAATGTATCAATTTTTAATTTAAAAAATATAATTTTATTTGAATTAGCTGATGCTTAAATTATGTCTTTCATTTTAAGACGCCTTGAACAGCAACTGAGTTTAATTTTCGATTTTTTAAACAAATTAGTCCCAATTTCGATTTATTGTTGCAAACTCCCTGCGCATGTATTAATATTTTTTGGAATGAAATTATTCTTTAAATTTTCAAGGTCATAAAATATAATATTTTGACATTTAAGTATAAAAATAAAAATAGTAAAATTAAACTTTGAAATAACAATTTTTATATTTGAAAATGAAACATTGCTCAGATTTACTTTAAAATTATGTTTTACATTAAACAGAAATAATGTTAATTAAAGTCTTATTTTATTGTAATGTTTAAAAAAAAATTATTAGTGTAATTTTAGATTAAGTATTTATTTTAAACCAATCTGAGTAGTTGTAATATTGGTTCACATAACTGTATATGAAATCCAAGCTCACCTTTTTTCCTCGATCATGTAACTTCTTTTCTGTATCCTTCAACATTTCCTGACTCCACAAGTCAAAGAAATAGTTCGGATCGGTATAAAATTTCAGTCCATCTTTTCCATCCTCCCTAAAAGTACACAGAAGTAATTATTGTTCTATCTTTTATTTTTGAATATTGACAAGATTAGTGACAAGATCGAAATTAAATATTTCATTTTATATTTTTGGTATAATTATTTGTAGATTAAAATGGACAAATTTCTATTTCTTACCTGTATATATTCAGTTTGTCTAAAGGTGGTGGAGTGTCGCATTGTTGGTACGTTTCCAACATAGCAGTAGGCATTGTATCTCTAGATACTACTTGCTGATCAAATATTACTGAGCTTTTAAATGCTTTCCTCATGTGAATATCTTGTAATGACACTGGAAAAGAGAAATTATTCGCATTAAATACTTAAATTATATACACTTATAGATATTTCTTATATTTATTTATTATTATCAAACTTCACGTTCCACTTTTTTTAATTTCTTTTGAATTCCATTAAGTACAATCCACGTTATACACTTTTTGAAAGTAGTATTTGGTTACAAAAGAAATTCAATTAATGACAAAAAATAAAGCCTGTAAACATCTTTGTCAGATTTAAAATGACACTAACATAACAGGCCAAGTATTTCAATTAAAAAGTTATAAGTTGAGAAAGTATCCCATTATTTATACATTATTATAATATCAAAGACAAAGAATATTATTTTGATGAATTTCACTTTAATAATTGCAACTTAATCGATGTTTTGAAGAGAAATGTTGAATTTTTAGTACAATCAACCGTTGTAAAGAAAAAAAAAACAAAAACAAAACAACTTCCACAGCATCGACAGACAGAAACCTGATGCTTAACAAATTTCTGTCTTGTAGAGTATCATTACAGATATCACGTAATGATTTTCTTTTTACTTTATTTATTTATTTTTTAATATCAAAATATTCCTTGTAATGGAACATTAAATTATCATTGCATTGAATTCTTATTAGTAAAATATAAATTACCATTTAAAGTCTTTATTTCTGTGACAATTACTCAAAATAACAAGTCCTTTTACTGTTCACGCGTGTTATTTTTGAACTGTTCGCTAACAGTATAACGATTATTCGTTGCAAGTCATTACTTATCCGCACTTGTCATACTTTGCATCACTTTTTATTCAAAGTGCAATTTAAAACACAATCGGTTTCTTTTCTTTCCTAAATGGCATACGTATCATCAAATTTGCCTTCGCTTTGTAATTATAATGACATGTGTTTAGGTGGAAAATGATTCAAAGAAACTCTTGAAATGTGTACGTAATTACTTGACAAACGAGTGAATCTTTTCATTGCCAATAACTTCACTTCTTGAGTTGTCTTAATTTTGTGACAATTTAATCATTTAATGACACATTATTTAAACTTTTTTTTATACATTGAGCGTGTAAATATTGATATATTTCAAAATGTTCATTTGAAATAAAAAACTGTATTGATTTTTGGTCGTTTGCTTTACATTTAATTACAGATTACATTTTCATTAATTTTTTTAATATTTGATGGATACATATATTGTGACGGTTAGGTGGATATTTGTTCTTCAGTTTGACTTTCATTTTCTTCCAACTTTCAACACTCTTCATATCTCTAGTTTTGATTCTCTATAAAACTTGATATTCCTTATAAAAAGGGGGATGAGAAATGGAAATAAAACGGCAAATTTTATACCTTCTTCGACGTTGCTGTCGAGCTGCGTGACTTTGACGGTGAGCCTGTCGATCCTGGCCTGGAGCGAGCTGGCACGGTCGCTGAGATTGACCGCCTCGCGGGCCAGCTCGCCGAAGAGGTCCTCCGCGTGTCGGGACAGGCTGGACAATTGTCGGATAGTGTTGGCGAGCGTGCCGTTGGTCACGGCCTCGAGCTCCGACGGCAGCGGAAAGTCGTCCGGGATAGTGCCACGGGCCACGTGCACCGGCTCGACCAAGCGCTTCGGCAGCGGCATCCTCGCACTCTTTGGCTCTGAACCTCGCCTCGAATTTACCTGCCAATCGCATCAAGACTCGAGACTCCGTGCGCGCCACCCCGCAAAGTCACCTGCAACAGGAAGCAATGTGCGCGCGCGCACCAATCAACGCCCTGCTTATCATTTCCTCCTTACACAATTCAAGTCGCTGTGAATATGTTTTTTTACTTTTTTTTGTTTTTTGTTTTTTTTTTCTTTTTTTTTTCATGGCAAAACGCCCGGCACAATAAGACGAACCTTTCTCACAGCCAGTCAATGTACGCTTATAACGTGTTATTAACGCGGCTAATGGTAGGATATGAGTCGTTACTCGGGATCACCACCTAACGACAGATCGGACAAATTATTATGCACCGGCTTCTTGATAGCTTTGTTTGATAATGACGAATAGGATTCCGTTAAGTCGTCGCTGTGAACTACTACGTTTTATTGTTACCTTTTTTTTAATCTTAGGCAAAGACTGTATTGAAAAGCATTATGTTGAGTGTTTTGGTATTTAAATTGAAGAAAAATATTTTCTTTAGCAATTTTCTATTAATCAGTGTTATTGATTACAGTGTAGAATTAAAATAAGGGATAACAGTTTTAAAATTTGAAAGTTTTATTTTATTTGTTAATGAATTAAGTGATGTTGGTGGAGTGTCATTAAACAAGCATGATAAATCCGTTTAAGTGGTTGAACAGAAAACTGTACCTCTAAACTAATGAAGAGTCACGTACAGTACTTTATATGTTCCTTAAACCACTTTGACATCCTCTCAATTTGCAACCCTAAATCCGTGACAGTCTGGTGTTTCTTTATTGCGATGCGACATATAATGTGTGTCACTTAAATTTTAATATTCAACAATATTCAATGTCCAACGATTATCAAACAAGTTGATGTCCACTGTGAGAATCAATTGTTTATCAATTGTTAACTTTTTATCTTCCGAAACATTTATTATTACTTTGAAAAAAATACAACGAATTCCAATTGACTGACTTTCAACTGAAAAAGTTTAATTTCTAATGGAAAATGTTGATGAAAAAATTGATTTTTGAAAATGATCTTCCAAAACGAACAAAACTTTTAAGTACAATTAACTATAAATTCAGTTTACAACTTTTTTCTCTTTCTAATGTGATCAAACTTTGACATTACAAAAAAAACTTTTTATCTCTATTTTGTCTCGGGTTACTTTTCATAAAAATAGATGTAAAATTGACGTTGAAAGCAAACAGTTGAATTGAATCAGATCTATTTTAATTGCAGCGAACGTTTCAATTGCAATTATGACACGAGCGCACAAACACATCGCACTCCGCGTTCGAAGGAGGAAAATAAAAAGCAGTGATTTAAAATTGTGCCTCGACTTATCGTTGCAAATATGAGAGATTGCGTCCCCAACTACCACGAACTCCTCTCACGTATTGCCAACGCTCACATTGATAAATGCGTGACTTGTAGGCATGTGGTGATTGCAGGGAAGACATAAATCACACAATTAAAGTATATACACGCGGCCAAGAAAACTCCAACAGTCAGTGTTACGCGTGTCTCGAGCGATCTTTGGCATTTTCGACCGCATTGTCCTGCGGCGAAAAAGTCGAGCGTCCAGAGCCACTCGGCTCCGTTCTTTATTTCAAAAGGAAACTGTGATTTTCCAACGTCAGGCATTCGTGCAACTGACGTTAGCATAATTCAGTTGCTAATGAACGGAGCAACTATTTGAATGTAGATTATGTTTTTCCTGAATCACTTATCTCTGAGTTTTATTTTTATTGTTCAGTATTTTTCCCCCTTTTGTTAGGATTTGTTTCGAAAATGGAAACGAGAAGTGTAAGTCACCTTGAATTTATATGCAGGAATTTCACAACGATTTTTATAATAGATTCAATATAATTAGAAAAACAAATATTTTAAAAATACATTTTTTTGCGTGGATGAACTACTTGACACGTTTTAAACAATCTTTAAAAAATTTATATGAAAATCAGGAAAAAATGCAAAAATAGAATTTTTTGTACTAAATCAACTTCATATTAAACTGAATTAAAAAAATATAAATTTACATTTCTTTTTATTATTTGAATATAATTATACATACATATACTTATACTTTTTCAATTCACATTTTTCTCAATTCCCTGTATTTCTTCAACTGAGATAGACTTCACTTTTTCTTTTCCAAATTATCTGGAATTGCAGTTCCAAAGAATTCCAATTGCAAGTAGAAAGAATTTTCGCGTGGAATTCAAAGCGATGACTTGTTGAGAAATAAATTTGAGAAACACGTCGCTTACTTGTAAGATGATATCTGAAAACCAAGATCAAACGGAGTGACTAAAATTACGTTAGAAATAATTTGAAATGAGGACTTCTTCAATTTATTCCTCTTATCGTGTATTCTATATGATAATGTGAACATTGCTAACAATAATGCAAGTAAAAGAATTTGATAAGGACATTGTATATTCAAAAATAGATCACTTGCACGAGTGGGTTTATAAAGTGCATTACAGTTTTCCTGAAATCAACATGACAGGTTCATTGTTCCGGTTGATTTAATTTTCAGTTAAAATTCGCTATTCAAAGACCGGTGACACTGTGCAATTTAGTTTCCTCTCTGCGTTTCAATGATTCACAAACTCTTCCAACATTTTGACCCGACTTTCTTTCCCCTTTTATGTCATCATATCTAATTTCCCTTTTTTTTTATTTTTTCTCGTTTTTAAAGTAATTGACCTATATTTTGACTGGATGAAACTTGACTCTTCTTCAATTACAACTGGAAAAACAACGTTTCTCAGAGTACGTTTATAACAGTTGCTTTTCCCTTTCAAAGCCAGCGACTTTCTCAAAAATTGTTCATGTTTGTTTGTTCGGAAAATCAGTCAATTAACGCTTTTGACGCAAGTCGATCGACCCCAGTGCTTTGGTGCTTCCACTTCTAACATTTCCATTCACGTGCGAGACTTTAAAAGCGATCAATCGATTTGTTAAGACAAAAAGCTTAAAAGCTTAAAGCTTGTTGGAAAAAACGAGAAAGATCAGTAGATAATTGATATTACAAACTTCGACACGAGAGATTGCATCTTATTATTTTTCAGCAAATATTAAACCATCAATTGAGAATTAATCCATAAAATCATCATTATTGTAAATGATTAATGAAGTGGTGCTAAAATTGATATTTATTATTAGACCAAAAAAAGATAATTACTTTAATGATTGTTGATTGTTAAATTGTCAATAAAAAGTAATACGGCGTGAAAGAAAATGAAATAAAAGTGGAGTTCCATTAAAACTAAATTATACTCCATTCTCTCCAATTATGATAATGCTTCGTATTTTTTTAATTGTCCTACTTTCCAACCGTGCACCGGCTCAAAAGTTATTTCGAAGTACAACGACCTTTCTCACCCTTTTTAATCGTCACGACGGATAATACGAATTCCGGAACACTTTTCAGACTCATAAAGGAAAATCCAAAAAGTACGTCGCGACGCTCGAGAATGTTACACGACAATACAGTTTGACACATTTCACGTCAACGGTCTTATTTGTTCGCCGAGTGGCGGCCGCATGCTGCGAATGGCAAATAACGTTTGTTTTAGGAGAAAGTCTGCTTGCATGCGTAAATTGAGGTTTTATTTTCAAGACGGGCTCGCGTAATTGAGCCTCTTATCAAAAGTGTAAGCCGAAATAAACATACGATACGGACAAAGAGAGTCGCTTAATTTCCATTCGAATGTTTATTGCACATGTTGTTCATCGGTGAGGTTTTCTATAAAAATTACTTCTGTCAATAAACGTTTGAACGATTATTATTTGATGATTGACACCATCAATCATTAATTACTTTTAAGTGGTGGTCGTTAGCAAAATTTTACTTGCAACGTATTCAGAGCTGAATTTAAAGGTCAACTTTTAATGTCAAATCGAAAATTATAAGAGAAGTAAATAAATGAATGAAAAGAAAGTCATGAAAATGATGAAAGACGTTCAAGAGCGAATAAAAAATTGAGCGTTTCGAGACAGAAAATTCAAAGACAGTAAACATGAAGAAAAGTAAATAAACTCCAAGAGAGTGACACAATGCACGAAAAAACAAAGACGTAAGCTCGCAGCAGACGTTGCATCACGCCCCGGCGTTCGTTTTAATCAACGTGCGAAAAATCCGGGGGGGAGGCAAAGAAATTGATTTTCGCGGATGCGCTTCGAGCCGGTGAATCACGCATCCCCGGCATGTGTCATCGGGCTCGGCGTCCGGCGCTCGGCAACCCACGCCCCTGGCGAGCCAAAAATAAAGCGCGAGAGTAACCTAAAATGTTTGCGCCATTGGCTCGAACTTGTCATCGAAAGGCGCGCTGTCACGGCGCTCGCGGGCAGGGCGTGCGAGAGAGTCCGCCCGGCCGATTATCGATCGGCGCCACGACGCCCCGACCTGACAATCGCCGAGCCAGATAACAAGTGGACCGAGTCCCGGCGCACTTAACCCAAACGATCTCCGTGTAAAATCAACGAGATCTCAACAATACACTGTCTCGAGCAACGATTCCAACCGAACGGAATCAACTCAAACCTATCAGACACCTTTCCACGTTATATGAAATTTAATTACTTTAAACCGAAATCAACAATTAAGCTGACTTTTTTTTAATGTAAATACATTTCAATCGGTGTAACCCCGATCAACTTGAAATTAAATCAACTGACACCAATCAGTGTAAATATCATTCAATCGAACGACGACTGAACCAATCTCAAGTCGTTTTTTTTTTTTTTCATCTCGAATACATTTCAGTCCGTCTTGATCCCCGTTCCATTCGTGGCCCTCGAATCGGCTTTAATACGCTCCGTCGAATTTTTTTCCCCTTCGGGAGCAATGGGTGAGCGCGAAGGAGAAAGACGGACGCGTGTGCGCGCTTGTGCGGACGTCGTGACGGGTCTTGGCGTTGTTGGTCGCAGATGAGCGGTTCTTACCATGCCCTCGGTGGAGTCAGCGGGTCGCGGCCACGTCCGAGCATAGCCGCCGCGGACACTCGAGTCGCAGGAGCGCGCGCGCGCGCAGGCCCAACGGGGTCGTTGGTTTTCAGGCGAGCAGCACCGCGCGGGCCATCGCTCCGCGCACGCAGAAAATGGCGGCACTGTCGCGCGCGAGCCGAACGGCGGAACGCGGGCCTCCACTGAGCCGAGCGAGGGTCTCGCGAGCTGCGGTCGTCGTCACTGGCGACGTCGCGCGTTCGCTTCTTCTTTCGCCAGAGCGATCCCCGTTCACGTTGGTCGCTCGCTCACGCCAGGTGGCGCCACCGGCTGGCGCGCAGTCGCGGCCGAGGGAGCGACTTCAGGCCACGTTTTCATGCAGGCGAGTGCATTTCAAAAAGAAAAAAAAGAAAAGAAGTGGGGCTGTTGAAGGCGATCGCGTTTGAGGATAATCCCGCAGCGGCGCTGGTCTGGAGGACGAATCATAGGTGAATATAACCTGTGCAAAAGTTGATTTTCATTGAAGGAATAGTTTGTTTTGTAATGTGATTTTGTGAGTAATTAGTAAATACGTGAGGATCGTTTTTGTTTGTGTAAAACATTTGGTCATCTGTGGCGGAATTTTTCAGAAAAATTGTCGATTTTAAGGGCACAATTGTGTTTTGAAATTTTGCGTTTTAGGCGGCAGCACTTGCGGCGCAATGCAAATGTTTGAGGTAGTCAAAACGATTAATAGATTATCAATGAGTTTTAATATATTGTACATTGTAGTTGAAATACGATTTTAAATATAAATAAAAAATAGTTGTTTTTTTTTTCTTTGCAAAATCACATAGTCAACTTCAATACAGACTAAATTTGAAATATTGAATATCTAATAAGTCTCTGACCGAAATTATGTTAATAAAAATAAAATTAAAAAAAATAGGGGTATTTTTAGACGATTACCAACAAACTTTTTTTTAATACATAGCATTTTATTCAGAATACTTAATATAAAATACTTGATAGCATTACATTTTTTCCTATTTGATAAGTAAATTATAATGTACATTTAATCTGCAATGGTTTCATAAAAACATGGAAGATAAGATACTGCATGTGGAAAGATGAAAAAAATAAAAATGCGTACTTCAAGAAAAAAAAAAAAAAAACTTAAACATGTGCGCATTATATTAAACTAAAAGAGCATTTCAATTCCGACGATTGTCAAGTTCACAATATTTTAAATCTTAAATAAAATCATGTAATACAGTCTTAGAAACGTAGTACAAGTAGAATTAACAGTAAATATTGAACACCTGCTTCGGTGGTTTTTAATTGCACAAATTGTACCCTTACAGTTTGTATTAAACTTGACACTTTAACTAAATTAGCAGAATATTTGGTTACATACAATATGTTTGTTACTGGATGTTAATACATACTTCAGGATAATAAGACTTATTTGACTAAAACCTATCCAAACATATATTCTCCCAAATCAATAATTATCATCTATATATTGCAATTGTCTAATAACGAAATCTGTATGTTATATATTCCTCTAACAGAGATTCTAAGTTTTTAAAGTTTACATGTTTCACAATCGCATTTGAACATTTCTATCTGGTTTGTGGATGACTTTACTACATTGTTCTACTGTTAATTTAAATATTACTTTAACACCCTGTAGCGAGAAATGTTAGTGTAATTCGATCATCGCACAAGCATGCGTCACACAACAGTCGACTACATTCGCTTAGATGATAACTAAGAAGCATACAGTTAGATTTTTTCAGACTTTACTCTGGTAGTGTTTATATGTTTTATTGTTTTAAAAGCTCAATTCGACGTACATTAAATGTTTCATATTTTGAGACCACGTTTACATTTAATATTAAATGAAGTTGAGAATTCTTTTATTTTGTTTTTCTTTATTATAGGCAGTGACGTATTTTATAAGTACAATTTTTATTTCACAACATTTCATTGTAGACATTTCTCGCTTTATAAATTAAAGTCTGAATCTCACAGTAAATTATTCTATGAATGTAGAAAAGGGAAATCCACATGAATTTCGACATTTTTGCGTTATTAGGGAGATTATTTGAAGTCTTCTTTTACTTTAAAATTAATTTTTTTTTTCATTTCACTCGAATTGTTACTTTTGAGCGTTGAAGTATTTTCATTAGTAAAAAAATACAAAGCACAATTAGTTAAACAATTGATATGTATATCCTTCCAGCTGAATTCTTTGAGAAATCTTCATACACAATTAAAAAATTTTTAAAATGATAACAAAAATTATTAAAAATATAATACATGAAACTTCTAAGCGACCCCTTAAGGAACTTTTGTTCCAATTTTCTTCAGACCGAAGATTGCGTAATTAATGACGCAAACAGTTTTAGAAATAAAACATTTAAAGTGTTTTGAAGATAAAAAATTCTGCGAGGGCCTATAAAAGTGAAAAAATGATAAACGCAACTAAAAAATTTCTAATAACAGTATTAACGCAGGAATTTGACATATGATTGTAGTTAAAAATAAAGATTTGATCAAATCAAAACCATGTAGGACTTTGAATAAATCATGAGAAGATCTAGATTCTCCTAGAGTCCAACTAAGAATTAAAATAGATTACCGTGTCAATCTCCTACATAGGATGTTTGTGTTGAGATTTTTTGTATTGACAATTATTTTCAAAATAAAAAGGCCGTAAAAAGCAAAACCGAAATTTGGTTGAGCGCTGGCCACCTTTATTTATAAATAATTGCTCATTTTCAACTAAAGCTCAGCTTCAACTAAAATATCACATGCTTTTGCAATTAGTATTATCATTATTTTTTTCCTTCTGTTAAATAATGATGTAATAGGGTATGCCACAGATTGTGTTTTTGTATTTTCCTTTTTTTATCTTGTCTTTTCTGCTTTACTTTATTTTCTTAAATCCGATAACGGACCGTGATACAAGTTCCAAGACTTGGATGAAAATAGTCAAAAAATATTTGAACACTTTTGTTCCAGCTCTTTCATCTTTCTTTTTTTATTTTTTTATTTTTTTATTTTATTTTGTTTTGTTTTATAACTTATTATGTTTGAGATGTATTGAGACAGTTCTCAACTTTTATCCTTTCCTTTCTTTGTTCAAAAAAGCATTTATTACTTTTTTTACTTTACAAATGCATTTGACGCATCTGGATTTCACAGCCTGCCAGGAAGTTGTTCCAAACAACCGAACTTCGGAAAATTTATCGACTCATTGGCATTCGTCATAATATGTTATCAGACAGTATCATTTGTGTTTGTTAGTTTTATAATTTGATTCAGACAAACAGTTTATATACATTTTCATTAACTGATTTGTTTATGGTTGTTGGATGCATTTACGAAAGTTGACTTGCACATCTTGAAAGGGAAGAATAGTACTAATACATAATTTTTTAAATAAAAAAAAGATTTAAAAAAGTGTTATCTAAATTCTTATAATATAAACAGTCATTATCTATTATTATTTAAATTGCATACGTAGGATAATATCAAGCAGTCTTTGTATCTACTTTAGCTGCAAATTTTTCGCCGAAGAATATTACATTCATTATTAATAAAAAATAAACTTATTTAAAAAAGTAAACAACCCGATTGCTGCAAATAAACTCTAAGCCTACTTTATAATCATTGAAGTATTACACAGCAAATTATATTGAATTCATTTACGTAGATAATAAGAATCTTACAAAATTGAAATTAGATATTGCTGAGTAAAGTAAACTTTTTTAATTGCATTAACAACCAAACATATTTTTGTTACAGATGACCTACCGGGTAAGTAGATGTAACTTCTGTCGAATCCAAAATTGCTGACGTTTGTACTACGTCTGTGTTCACAACATCCGCATCTTCTTTTCTAAATTCCATACCTTCATTTTTACTCCCCTTCGCTTCAGCTTTCAGTTGACCATTAGATTTTTTACTAGACCTATTGAATAAACTCAAGTTTTCATCCGAGGAAGAACTTGGAAGCCTAAATACACTCTTAATAATGTTATTAACAGTTGTCTGCGCACGTTTCGGGCCATTTGATACCTTTAGTTTGCTTACAAATCCATTTTTTGTCTCCAAATTATTACCATCCCCTTTTTTTTCTTCTTCATTGTTGATCAATAAACGCGCCATCTCACCCTCTACTATTGTACTATCGTTATCAGTTTTAACAGACTTGTCCTTATTATCAGGAGAGTTCTTTTTCAATATAACAATTTTTAACTTCGAATCTTTTGTCTCTTGTTTTGAACATTCCAATGAATTAACATTAGTATTTGTTTTCATCGGTTCGTCCACTGTTCTATAGCCATTATCATTTTTTATAGATTTGTCCTTATTATCAGAAGAATTTTTATCCATTATAATCATTTTGTGTGCGGGTTCTTTTATCTCTGGGTTTGAGCATTCCAATGAATTGATATCAGAATTTGCTTTCACTGATCCATCCACTATTGTGCTATCATTACTATTATTAACAGATTTGTCCTTGTGAACGTAAAGAATTTGATCCCGTGTAATGATGTTCGATTTCGATTCTTTTGCTTCCTGCTTTGAACTTCCCAACGAATGCAAATTGGAGTTAGTTTTCGTTGGTTCATCCTCGTCCAAATCTGTGATCTGTAAATTTTTGTTTAATTGTGATAACTCTTTTCTAGGATTGTCTTGATCACGCTCCTGAACTTGCTTCTTTTTGACGTTGTTGTTTTCTAAATACAGTGACGGCATAGGCTTATATCCTTTCATGCCTGACCATTGCTCAGATTCATTTTTCAAGCTACGTTCAGACATTTGTTGTTGTTCTGGCGAATTATAATTCTGCGAATTGCTTATTTGATGTTGTTGCTCTGACACATTGTTTGGGAAATCAACATATCTCGTATTTTTGTTAGAAGGTGGCTGAGTTGTGTTTTCAGTGTTCGATGGGACTGATGTGTAATTAAATGTTGGATTAAATGACATATTTGAATTTAAGTTCTGTATTTCCTGATGCCAAGTTAGGGGATCATAACTCGGCATCTGGGGAGTAGATTTGTCTTGAATAAAGCATTGGATTGGAGGTCTGTCGTATTTGAAACTGCCTTGATAGTTGTCGTTGGATTGACAGTCTGGCGATAAAGATATTTTGTATTCTCCGGGTTGATTGTACGATTTTTGTTGTGATTGATTGGATTCTTGAGCTGTTTGTTGGAAATCTTGATTGTTGTATGATTGATTATATTGAGACACTTGTGGTGGCGCGTCTATCCAGGTTTCTTGTTGCTGAGATATCTCATTTTCTTTGTCTTGCCGTAATTGAACTGCAGTCCATATCTTCTTTAGTTCGCCTGTTATGTCTCTATCTTTTAGGATGGAGTAAACACGCATGAACTTGACTCCTTCGTTTGTTGCTTCAACATAATCCAAGATATCTTCTATTAAAGAAGAGCGCTTCTAAAATGGTTTAAATTTATTAGTCCAAATTTAGAAATTGTTTAGAAATGCTAATCTCAAAAGGAAAGTGAGCAAAATTAAAAGAGAAATAAAGATTTAACAGGAATTTGCATTAATCCATTTATTATTTTTTTTAACTTATACACTTTAAAAACAGTTTTGTTCTTTCTTTGAGAAAGTTGAAAATAATTTACATTTTTTTATGACGCAATGTATTTTGCATTGCAAGCAAAATCACTTTATTTAAAATATATTCAAGTAATTATGGTCACCCAAAGTGTATTAACAAGATATATATTTAATAAAAACTTGTACGAATCAGATAGTTTATATTACATCTTGAATGTTTATTTAAATTTATATAATAAAAAAAAAATAGATTTATATTTTTATGAAACAATTCTATCTAGTTTTAAAAATTTTAAACTTGTTAAACAAAAATTTACCTTAGGATCAGCAGCATATTTGCCATTCACTCGAAGAACTTCTGAATGGGCAATAACTGCATAGACGGATATATTTTTATCAGTTCGACTTGCAGATATTTTCATGCCTCCGTAAAAAGGTGTTGGCTCGTACGAACTGCTTGGCAAAGCTACTTTGTCCCAGGATAATATATTGATATACGATACGTGTTCATTGTCCTAAAAAATTATTTTGATTAATAAACATTTTTTTTATTCATGAAGTTCTAAGTGTCTGTTTTAGTTCAAAGAGAAACAATAATATAAAGTTTTTCAATTTGAAATATCCACATGATATGAGTTTTGATAAACGTAAGCAAGAAGTTTAAAGTAAACATACATAGTAAATTGAAATAAGAATTTTTGTAATTTTTACTTGAAAAATTAGCAAAGTAGAAAAAAAGTTACTTGTTTCTATTATAAAATTTAATTGAAAGTATAATATTAACAAGTCTTAATCTGTGAATTAGCCAAACTTAAAACTTAATTTTTTATAAAAATTGTAATACACATTTATACATACCTGCATATAAACTTGTATACACATATGAGGTTGTGGGGGGTTTTTAAACAAAAGAGAGCCATATCGTTTCATTCTAGAACTGGAGCCGCCTTCACTCATGTTTAATGTGTAATCTGTAATTAGAAACTTATTGCATCAAAGCATTTTAAAACTAATGATGGTTGATATTATCCATTGTTTGGTTTTTAACCTCTTTGAAATTTCAGTTTAAGCGTTTTTGTCTATACACAGAAAATGTGAACCGCCATGTTAATAGTTTAATTTCAGATTTTAAATTCGTATAAATTATTGTTTGATTTCGCAGGTGATATTGAGGCCAATGATATAGAAAAATTGTTAATCTACGTACCTAAATCAAATACTCGACAAAAGAATAAGCAACTTAAAGTGGTCCGGAAAAATCACATTCTTCAATGCATTAGAACGCAGGAAACTAATGTCATTAGTTTCGTTCTACGCGTTCGCGGAAATTTCTTGTTATTGTTTACTTTTGATAGTTAAAATTTGGCTCCAGTAAAGTTCCAAACTCTGCTCTGTGTCTCAAACATATTGACAGAAGTAATCAAGGAATCGGGGGGAATCAGACCATGGAATCTGGGAATTAAACCAAGGAACAAGGGGATTCGCAATATTAACAGTAGATAAGGATAGCGTAAGGACGTAAATAAAGAAAGAAGAAAGCGTTTATAATAATGCTGTTGGTTATATTGGAAGCATTGAGAGATGACATTAAGAAAACAAATATCCCTAGATTGTGTCCTTTTTTAGCTTACTACAGAACATTCGATAAGAAAAAGAGAACATTTTATTGCGTTTTTATTCTGAGTCAATTAAAAATAGACTTATTTCAACCATATTTTGTATTTAATTTTTATTTTTTACTAAATTTCTACTTTAGGGGCATTGTCCATTTTAATATTTTTATTTGAAGATTATATCATCTGTAAATAGTGAAATATAATTAATTAAAATCATTTGTAACCGTTTTGGTTAAATGATAATGTATCTTCAATCGGTATGTTGTTACATTGTACAAGTGCGTTATCTTTATTACCTACGGTGGAAACGTTTGCTTTGTCAGTCGCTAACTTACCCACTGAGTTAGAAGAAAGGATGAATTTATTTATCTTTCATAGCAACAAATATTTTTGGAAAAAAGATGAAAAATTATTATCTCTTTACATTTATAAAGGAAAATTATTATTTTTATAATTTTGGACATTTTCTTTTAATATTATTGATAATTATAAATCATGAAAATTTAATTTATTTTCATCGTAAAATTAATTATATAAAAGGGTGCTATTTCTTTTCTAATAAATTTGAGCGTCTTAGAAGTGGCTTTTTAAAGAATTCTAATAATTTATTGAAACAGTTTCGTAATCATTTATGATAAAACGTTCGTAATTTTTACGAATGCATATGTTAATTTTGTCTACAATTTTTATTAGAAATATTTGATTCTCGATAAGACATAATTATTTACGTTAACAAAAATAAAAGTTTTTTGACCGCATCGAGTAAATCTAGTTAACTGTTTTTCTAAAATGATTGCTCGAAAATTGTCTTGGTACTGTCGGAATACACGGAAATTACAGATCCGATTCCTGCTAATGAGTATTACTGCTGTAAAACATCATTAAATTACATCCAAATCCTATTTATCGCTAGTACCAATGTTCTTTAGCATTCTGATAATTCGTTTTATTTTAATGCAAATCCGTTTCTAATGCAAATGAATACATTAAATTCGAAAAGAATCCTCTGTGATGCAAATTTTATAATTTATCGTAATGAAATGCGTATAATGTATTTCTGAAATATTATTTATATTTGTTGAAAATGCTGCCATGCCATTTTTTTATGTATTTGAAATTTTCCATGTGGAAACATCCATAGGACTTGAATTTTCAAAATTTTTCGAACAAATCTGATGTATGTTTTGAAAAACAATTTAAAATAGGTACATATAAATGGAACAAATTTGAAGCAGAAATGTTTATATTGAATTTTTCGTTTACATTTTTCAAAAATTCATACCCCGTGAATATTTCCACGTGGCAAATTCCACACTCATATATACATATTTTTTTCGATTTAAATGAAAGTTTATTGAAAATAAACTGAACTTTTTTTTTCAGTTGACCTTTGGCCAGTCCGCAATTATTTTGGCGAGATAAATGCTACAGCAGTTTATATTTGAAAGGTACGTCAACAAATAATTTTAATTTTGGATAAAATTTTTCATTTTCACTGGGAAGGATTTACATGCCAATGTTTTCGCAATAAGAATTTCATTCATTCAAAATGATTTTCTTCTTTCAAATTAATTTGAATATTGAGATAATTAGTGCCAATATCCAGATATATCAGCAATGTAATTTATAGCGTCAACATGGCCCTGACAGGAAAAATTTCACCAATCCCCTTGTGGCCCCAATGATGAACATTTTTCTCATCTGAGCACTGTTGTCAGATTCGAGGGAAAACCCCTAAAACTAACAACTAAAAGTGGTCATTTTTGGTGGTTTTTCCACAAATCTGGCAACCTGGATCTGGGCCACATTAATGCCGCGCCTTATATCTTTATCAAAGCCATATCAATTTCCGTAATTATTATTATTATTTTTTTTTTTAATTCATACGAGCCATCTGGCTTGTTTTTTCCAAACGCTTATTTTCCTCGCCGTCGTCTCAAACAAACCCACATCGTTCGAAAAAAATTCGCCGCTCGCGCAGATAAATTAACAGAATATCATCGATTTTCCATCTCCGAGCGGTTATTTTCCAAACGTCCCGACGTGTTTTCACTTTACGTAACGTTATGGAACCAGCCGCCACGGCGGTGGCAACATGTACAATTCATGTAAATTATTCGCTCGCGGGGGATACGGTTTGATATTGATTCCCGAGCACGGGGCTATCTAAACACTCTAAGGGCACGTTGAGATTCTGCGCGTTGCCGAGCACACGTGCTACTAATGATTTCGCCGTAGCGTGACGTATACGTGCAACGTACAGTTATGCAGAATGCACCTACCTGATTGGCAAGTTAAGAACTAGTGAACCAGAACTATTTATGTACCGCTGCCGAGCATAATGTGTCGTGTCGGGGGAGAGGGGGAGGGGGCATATCGCGCCGGGAAGCGAGTAAAGGACGATGGCAATGGGGCGAAGAAGAAGATGGTCGTGGGATGGTCTCCCAGGATCCTTAATGGCTAAAGACCTCGGAGGTTAACACTAGTGTTATTAAACTTCGGCTTTACGTCTTCATCCGCATCCGCGGCGCGGATGAAAATTATTCGAATAATTAATGTTCAAATCAGGGCCGTATTAACGATGAATTTCTGAGTAAGCGGAACGCGCGGCCGTTAAACAACTTGGCTGCTGAATGCCAACGAAATAACGACATCGCTGTTAAAGTTCACGTAACAGCAAAGCGGAGTAATTATGGCTCCGCGGCGAGAGCGTATAAATTACAAATTAAAATATTCACAATATCGCCGCGCTGCGTGATGGATGCCGTACTGGGGGCTTCTTAGGTAACGGTGTCTTGCGATAAGCACTGAACGGGGTTTCGGAGTAAGGGAGTGGTAAATGTGAATCTGCTAGCACTGTTTTTTTAATATAAACGTACAAATGTTGAGAATTGAATCGTTCGACGCAAAAGTGGTCCATGTTTTTCCATTTCATTGACAGTTTGTAATTGCGGTGTTTGACAACGTAAATCTCGATGATTTTTTGCTGAAAATTGAAAAGTGATAGACAGCCTATAATTTAAGAATTTCTTGTAAATTACAGATTGTTTGAATTTTGGTCAACTAAAAGTAAATAATCAATCAGTTGGTGAATCATAGATTGAAACGATGAGAACTTATGTGGAATGAAACTATGAAGGTCGCATCGTGTGATTCCATGAGTACCACAAGATAAAACGGTAGGACTCATGGCATCACGATACGACCTTCATAGTATAATTCTATAAACCTTTTCATCTTTTCAATCTACGATATTTTTCTCAATGTAGATTCACTTCATTTCTAATCTTGAACTGAACCAATTTCATCGTACAAATAGTATACATCTTACCATTCAACCATTACACTTACCCTAGTAGAAATTGATACGGATGTAACGCACGGCATCGATATGGCCCTGATCAGGAAATTCGTCCTTATCAGGACCATACCGGGGCCTGATGAGAGAAAATTTTCTGATCAAAACCGTATTGATGCCATGCGTTACATCCGCATCAAGGCTCTATCAATTTTTGCGATTTCTACTAGACTAGTCGCCTTCTAACCCATCGCGATAAAAGTTCTCATTCTCACTCTGGCAGAACCATCCCAAGCACCCCCCTGAATCCGTTTTGACTCCAAACGCCAGACAACCGTCTTAAAAACTTGTTCAAAACTGCCGCATCGCACTGGTATTATTCTAAGTCATCATCCGGGAATTTGTCCTACTTACGCGAGCGCGGCAGAGTCCTAAAACATGGCGATTCAACATTTAGAATTATATACGTGGAGTGTACTTGCCAGTGTGGTGCCTCCACTACTATTAACTCATTACGCCAACTTCTTCGTATTATTATCGCATTCTCTTTGAGCTTGTGACGAGGTTCCCGCTTCGGATACCTGCGGGTGGCATGGTAGTCAGGCAGCCGAGGCAGGGTTGCGCGGGAGACAGGGAAACGGAAGTGGCAGCTCGGTGGAAAGACGAAGGGAGCGAGGAAGGGTGGGCGCAAGCACATCATTGTTTCGAACTGCGTTTGGCACATACGGAGCTAGAACATCTTAGAACACCGTGGAAGGAAAGCCACTACGGGCGCAGCCATCTTGCCACAAACTTGACTCGACCAATCAGAACCGAGGCTGTGGTCACCGTTGTAGTACTTTATCTATCTCTATCTCGCTATCACCCGGGGCTGCTCTCCGTTCTTCCTGTTGCCCGGCCACCCCCGCCTCCCCCCGCCTGCCCCCCTTTGTCCCCCGTCGCACAGCCAGCCCTTTAATTCTAATCAATTTACTCTCGCGAGAGTTTCGCGCAAGTAAGGCTGCCAGAAGCGCCGTAAGAGGGACAAGAAAACGCGAGAGATCGCGCTGGCGCTGCCTACCTGCCGCGCTCTATATGGCTGAATAATTGGCGCAAAAGATTAATTGCAAAAATAGACGGCTTTGGTATTCGCGCTGGGGTTCGCCCCGCGGCAACCGTGCGATTAATCGTTAGTTTTGGCGATGATTTTGCGCGCTGCAAAAAGCCGGCGGTGAAAATAGTATGGTTAATTAAGCGGTATTGATCGTTAGTGGAAAAGACGGTTTCGATGATGAGTGTTCTTGCGTTTGGAAATTAGTGGCTGGGGGGTAGAATTTGCGGATCGGGGTTTTCTTGCGGAGGAGTGGATTGATAGGTTAGGAGAGAAGTTTTTTAATGGGAGTTTCGTTTGTTTGAATGGCTGATGATTGATTTTGTTGGAACGATTTAGTAGTAGAGTTTGTTATTTATAAAAACAGTTATAAGTGTATTAAATATTTTATATATTCGTTTGTTACTAATTTATAGTTTTTGTATTCCTGTTTTTTAAACAGTTATCGTTTCGTTATAGTTTTTAACTACGTTGTACAGTGATCTGGATTTTGATTAATATAAGATTCTACATACAAAGAATCCTAGAATTTGCAACAAATGGTCGCCTTATCCGCTTAATGCAGAATTTTTGTAACCTTTCCAGCAGAAGGTAGGTAGACTTCACGTATAGCATTTTTTTATATTTCATTACATCTACATATGCCTCGAAATCAGAATACCTTGTTCCCTGATTCGTTAATCTTGAACCTAAAATGGGTCACGTTTTTTGTAAACAAAACGTAGAAGCTTCGCAAACTGTGATCTTAATCAATTCCCATCGTTCAACGTTAGTAAGTCAATCCTGATTTCGACATCAATCCTCAATTGTGCATTCATTCAATGGATGAACGATTTAGGGGTATAGTGTGTGCGTATCTCTAAATCGTTTACACGCAGTAATAAATACGTCAGCTCTGGGAATAATTCCAACGAAAATTGAGGGGCGCGAATGAATTCTCGCGGTCGCCTTTGGAAACGAAATCATCCGCAGTCCGCGGAAAATTGCACCGCGCGGTGGGCCTTCGAGATAGCAAGGCTGATAGACGAATCGAGTTTTTTTCCCTCGCGTCGAGAAAAATACATTTTCGATTGAAAAAGAAATATCCTTCCTTTTGCAATCCTTTTAAATCAATGTAGATCCTTTTGAATCGAAGGTATAATTTTGAAAAATAAGGAATGAATTTTCTTTTGAAATTGTGATATTTTCATCGAATATGTAACTTTTTTTTTAAAAGAGAAGGATCTTTTTGAATGAAAAAAAAATTTTTGGACGGTATTAAAATGTAAGTTCTCTTCAATGAAAATGGCAAATTTCGGAGCAAAAAGATATTTTTAAGAGTGTATAAGTATTTTCAAGTTATTCTTTTTTATTTAATTGTATATTTGGTAAAAATTGACTTAAATTTACATTATACATATATTTAAAACACTTTTCCATCATTTTGGGTTTAATTCAATTTTTTCAAAAACATTTACACTTATTCAATCTGCTTAAAGACATGCTCAAAATCTAATATCACAAACATAAATGACTCGCAAAACTCGCCAGAGCTTATGCAGTTATCATTTGCCCACATTTCTCGCACAAGCAGTTTTACAA
>JABFOV010002039.1:0-21685 GCA_022817685.1 Aradophagus sp. ZL-2020 | reverse complement strand
TACACTGTCATACCACGGAGCCGACCGCTGCGCTGTCATCGTCTGGTGTTTTAAGGAGACGGGGGCCACCGGAAACTTCACACTTCATATCGGTCGGAGCGGTAGCAAATGAAATTTACTTATTTTTTCACTTACAAACTGAATTTCTTTTCATATTCATTTTGTTGTGAGTGTATTTAATTGAATATATTTATACAAAAAATAATACTCTATTAATCCTGTTTGGTTTGTTAGAAATTAGTTTGTCGTAAAAAACACTAAATCTAAAATCATCATGAAACTTCAATTCTGACAAATTAACAAATTCATAATCAAAAGATGATCAATTTCGTTTCTTTCATTGCAGGTAATAACCAACAATCTCCATTCGGCGGGCTTCAAAGGCCTAGTAAACTTCTTCCTAGTGGTCAAGGCGGTACTCTCATACCCACTGCCCTATTACGCGGCATGCGAACTCCTCGAAAGGGCCTTCTTTCGTGGCAAGCCAAAGACCATCTTCCCGACCATCTGGACCGTCGATAGGGAACTCAAAGTCTGGGGCCTGGCATGGCGCGAGGGGGTCATTGTGTTCACTATCCTCATGGCCATTTTTATCCCCCACTTCAGCATTCTTATGGGCTTTATTGGGTCTTTCACCGGGACCATGCTGTCGTTTATCTGGCCATGCTACTTCCATCTCAAGCTCAAGAGGAACTCAATGGAACGAAGCGAGATCGCCTACGATTGCTTTGTTATCTTCTTGGGCGTGCTGTTTGGGGTCATCGGAGTCTACGACTCCGGGAGTGCCCTCATCAAAGCCTTCGAAATCGGTCTTCCATTTTAAGTCGACTAGTCTGATTACCTATGCAAACGGTCTTCCAGGAGAAAAGGTCGCTTGTGCACTGAGAAAGAATTCTGCCGGTTAAAGAGATGTCTAGCTAGAATAGACAATGTCTAATTAGAATATTAGAAGTTTTGGTGGCTGGATCAATTTTTTGATCCAAGTGGTTGGGACATCAATTAAAGGGGTATATACTTTTTTTAACTTAAATTATAAATTAATTTTACAAATTTCTTTTGAGCAAAAGTGAAGAAATTATTTCGCAGTTTCTTTGTGGTGAAAAATATATTTTGAATTTTTAGACAATTTTTTAGTTTAATTCTGAGCTCAGCAAAATTAGATTTGTTGAGACATATATATTAAGTTAAAACATTATTACAGTTATCGTTGTACTTAATCCTTATATTTTATACCGAGAAAGCGATATATCCCCTTAATTAGAGTTTCAAAGAATAGAATGATTTTGTTATTGAAATCCAATAATCTGATTTTGTTGGGTGTCTAGTTAAATCAACCACAGTTTTGGTAACTAGACAAATCATTTGGTTGAAACACCCAAATATCTTGTTAAAGTAATTAAAATCAAAAGTACTTAAAGTTATCAGGGAATAGACAATTAGAAAAAAACTAGCAATAATTTTTTCTCAGTGTATTCCCAGTGTTATATTATAAGTGTATGAAAAAATACCAGTACATCGTGTCTGTCGCGTCTTTGAGAGAAAAATTGTCGTTGGTTTGAAAACTTTTTTCTTTTATCGAAATGTATTTTTTTGATTTTGTAGAAAAAGAAAATTTGTTAGGAAATCATTTATATTTTATACATTTCTTATTTAAAAAAAAAACTTGAATAAATATTACATTAACACGAGTTAATACAAATTGATTACATATCAAATTAAAAAATTAAATTAATTTAAAAATAAATACAAGAAGGTCTTCTATTTTTAGAAATATAGTGTTTGAAAACTGAAGACAGTTTCGAATTCGACATATAAATTCAAGTAATCACAATACTTTACAAACGGCGACGACAATTTTTTTGTAAAACAACATTAGAAAGCCTAAGTAAATTTGACGCAGCAGTTCTTGACCTCAAATTCTTAACGTAACTGAAGAACAAAACGTTTTGAAAATGAAAACGATTTAAGTAAAATATAAATCAAATATATTAAAATGCATTTATCAAAAATACTAACAATGATAATGAAATTCTGTGAATAAATTTATAATAGACATTCATTTAACTGACTCCCAAAAAGGGAAAATAAATAAATATATTTCTTTATGATTCTTTTAAAATATCGACAACTTTTCATTTTTTAAACGCTTCATTCTCATGTAACAAACATAAATTCTCGTAACAATGAAAAAGCTTACATATCATTTACGAATTAAAGGTTGATTAACGTTAATCATTATCGCCGACAAGAAGGTCCATTTTGCGTCAAACATTTTACGTAAAATATACCAAAGACAATAAATAATGAAACTGAAAAAAAAGAGTGGAGGCAAAGTAGGAATAAGCGACAATAAATTTCGTAACAGATTCTAATATAATTATGACAAAAAGACAAAAAGGAACTTTTTATGTACGAATCGATGATTTTAGGTTTTGTATTTCAAATACAATTTACCTTATGGTTTAATCAAATTATTTTAAAACTAAATTAAGTCATTATTTGCACAAAAATAAAATTAATTTAAACAAAAACGAAAAATTGTTTTAAACAATTTGAATTGACTGAATTTTTTCTTTTCTTTTTTATACTTTTGACTCATTGTATAAAAAAGTTCTTTTTTTCATATACATGTATGTAACTTTATTTCAACAAGTCGCCTTTATTTCTTGTACGTTCGTATTCACTGTTGTTACGCGCAATAAACGATCATTAAAATTTTATAATTGAACCTCCCGTTCAACAAATGATTTTGTTAAGGACCGAAAATATGTTAAATGATTTTTAGATGTTTAATGTACATATACAAAGTGTTCTGAGAGAAAGATTATCGATGCAACTGAAAAAAGGCTATTCTCTTATGTAATTAAATAAAGCGAGAAAAGAGATAAAAAGAAAGAAAAAAAATTGACAATATTGATATAAGTTGTAAACCAGACAATTGAAATTGAAAAATTGTAACTGTGTTTCGCATTGACTTTTCAAAAATTACAGTTGTAAATTCATGATCTTTTGTAGCTCAAGTCACATTGAATTGGTATTTTAAATTTTTTAATTTGCTCCAAAAATTTTGACCATGTCTTCTACATAGAAACAATTTATCATAAAAAAATGAGATCACACTATTTCTAATTGTTTTTTTAATTTTAAAGTTGAAAAACATATCTTACAAAATAATTATAGCCAATGAAAAAAAAAAAAAAAATGTTAATAATGTAGGGACTTTTAACACTTTTTCAATGAGACTTCTTCTAAACGACATTATCTTTCTTTTTTTCTTTTAGAATAATTTCTATTATCAAAAAAATGTTCCACAAATTTTCTGAAACGCTTAACACGATAAAAAAATTATTTATATTTTAAACATGTTTTTAAAATATGGTATAATATATTAGTCAAAAAAAAAAAAAAAAAAAAAAACAATTGATAATGATTTTTAATCAACAGCCGTTCCTTGTTAAGAATTCATTTGCAAATAATCTTTTTAATCAACTCAAAACCAACATATTATTTTCTTGTTAAGACAGCGCAACTTAATATCATGCTGTTATTTACACCCTCAAACGTGTGACGCCTTAAAGATTGGTCTTCCAATAGGATTATAATGAGCGTTCAATAAAAATTGAAAAAACAAAGAAAAGAATAAATAAATAAAAATCGAAAGCTTGTAGGCTCGAGTTTAGTTCGACACTAGAAACGCGCAGTGATACGCGACAATACCGTGCATTGTAAAAATCAATGTCTTCCAAAGTTAGCGTTAATGTAACAACATATGTACAAGTTACTATACTCAATGTTAATTACGTTCTAGATTTTATAATAATATGTCGACTACGGTGTAACTTTTATGTAAGCTTTATGGTTGCCTCGGTCGACGGTCGGGCGGCGCCTCGGCGGACGAGAAATTTCGTTTACGACGACTGACAGGCTCGGGCCATCTGACAAATGCGACGAGCTGATTATTTTTGATCCACGTTTACAATCCCGTCGAGTGTCTCGCCGTGAATCAACTGTTGCGGGAAAAAAGTTGAAAAAATGAAAGAAAAAGAAAATATATGTACATCGATGATGTTGAAAAGCAAACAAAATTTAGATCTATGCAATTTTCGCTTTTAAATAAGAAAATATTGACGCACTCTAAAACACTAATCTTTATTCAGCAGTTGAAATATTAAGTCAAAGTGTATTGTATGCATTTTGTCTCATACATTTTATGTTCTGTATCCAAAAGAGTGTTTCAAGAGTGCAAAGTAGAAAAATATTCGCAAACATTTTTGCTCGATTAAAAACTAAATCACAAAAATTAAATTCTTTTTCAGGTACTGTAGATAATTGGCGAATGGTACAAATGCCTATACAAATTTTAACATGTAAATTACGTTTCATAAGTTTTCATTCTAGGTAAATTTTTAAAAATTATACTTGAAAATAAAATTTAACGAAATTAACTAATAAAATTGCACAAAATAGATAATACTTTGCAAATAATGTTAAAAAGCATTTACAAAAGATGTACCAAATTTTACTTTGCTACCTGGCAAAAGTGTGAAAAATAATTATGTAAATATAATTCTACTTTTCCAAAACTACAGAAACTTGTTTAAGAGCGAAATTACTGTTCGATCCATGTCTTCCAAAATCCTTCGGGACCTAAGAGATTATTGTATAGCCGTAATGCGTAGAAGTTAGAAACTTTACTTATAAGAAGCAGAATATTCCAATTTAACGAATAGCAGAATATTCCAATTGACCATTCTTTATTTCGCAAGTCACACTTTTCTCGTCCAAATGATTTTCATTCACATCAATCGCGACTGCTGTGGTGTAAAGAATCACTGGAGTATTCTACACTATGACACTTAAAACTGTAAAAAAAAAAAGAAAAAAAAAAGAAAGAAACGAGTCTTCCAATGATGTCTTCCATTGATTATTATTAATCTGTTTCAAATGGACAAGTTAAAATAAATATACTACGTACACAAGTGTTTTATTTTCATACATTTCAGATGCTGGAGTCACCAAAAATCTGTGAAAATAAGATACTTGTTTTTACAGTGATACATGTATATTTATATACATTTATTTATATGATTAAAAATCCAGATCACCTGGCAATGTATATGTATATCGAAGTTACAAAGTTAAAGATTGTACGGCTGTTTGTTGTGTATGTAAAGTATAACATACTTAAATGTTAAATTCAACGATTTTTCGCATCCATATTTTGGAGGAAAAAAATTTCCCAAAAAGTCTCAAAGATTTTCAAAATGTTGCCTGAAAATATTTGAAGTATTTAAAAAATTATGAAATTTGTACTAAACAAATTTAAAAAATTTAAAAACCTCTAATATTTTCAAAAAGTGGCTATTGAATGCTTCAGACTTTTTCAGACAACTCCTTTTAAGATCTTCAGGGTTAATTCAAGGAATTTCTCGAGGATTGAGAAAAATTAAAAATTGTTAGGCTTTTCCGAGAACTTGTTTCCCTGAGATTGTTCATTTCAAGTTAGTTAAAAAAAATGTAAAGGTTTTATGCAGTATGGTTTATGTTTGCAGGTAAAACATAAAAACAACTTAATTAATGATATTGATTAAACATCAATACAATTGCCATCTTAAGAACACTAAGAAAGCCAAATAATATAAGCTAATATTTACATTGTCGGATATACTGTTAATCTAAAAAAAAAAAAAAATGGCATTTCTTCCAGTCAGCTAAAATGAATATAGTTGGTTCAAGCGACTACTATAATATAGTTTATTCAAACTGTATTATAGTAATTAACACTGCTTCAGCTCCTATAACTGTAATGTACAGTCGTGACAACTATAAATTTAGTTACCATAACTGAAAATGCATCAACTAAATAGTAAAATAGTAAAATAAATTAAATTTAATAGTAAAAGCCATACATTTTACCGTTCGAATAGAGTATCGTTTAAGTAGTAGCTTTTACTATTTGGTTTTCTTAAAATACGAGGATCTAGAATTCATATTTATAATTATATAACTTTATCGGGTTGAAGATTGAAGTACTGTTATCAAAACATGAACTAAAAAGTGCATTAAAAGTGCAATTTTTTCTCCACATGGAATTTGTTCGTTGTGAAAGATTACATAAAATCTTACCCTTGCTGCAATAAGCTATGCGATGGACAGTTGTAGCCGAAAATGTGCAGGTAGAAATGAATTAGCGAAGAATAAGACTGGATGAATTTTATCACACAATAGTCGATCATAGCGAATCTTGTTTCACGATGAACTTAGAACGAGGAGGGCTTCTGTAAAATAAACATTACAAATCTATGAAATAATTGAAATTTGCGACAAATCTTTTGAAAAAGATACAAGTACAATTATTATATACATATAAATACATGACACACAATAAATTTATATCTATATATATACATTGTTCTGTCGTCATATCCGTGTAGTTATCTGTTCGTGATTTGTTAACATTGAATTATATTTTATATAGACATTAATTATTGCAATATATATTATAAAAACTCGTTTCGCGACGTCTCAAAATTGATCTTAATGTTAACAGTTGACTGTAAGATGACAATAGCGAATTGAAAGACGATGTAAAGGGCTTCCATTTTATGAAAAAACATATATATATATATATAAATATATATATATATTGCAAAAACGTGTTTTTCTTTGACCCATTCTTCTTATTCTGTGTCATTCAATTTTGTTTTAAAGAATAAAATATCTTATTGGATGAATATTTTTTAAACGCTTTCAATCTATTTAATTATGATCCTTGATGGACGGTAGTTTCAAAAAATTTCTTTTTCTTGGTGCAAATTTACTGAGAAATTAACTTTCCATTGATGATTTGTTTTTATAGGAAATTATATACAACATTTAATTTATCTTATCCAAGAATCATCACCTTCGTCATCACTATTACCATAATCGTCAAAAGAAACACTTTCACTGAAAATTTACAAGTTTTTTCAGTGCCAATGCTTCACGCTTTCTTGCTACAGTGCAACTTAGATTGAAAACACATTCTGGTGACCAATAAAAGAAGTGGAAGACAGTTATGCTCTATAAACTTTCATCGATATATAACAGGTGTTTTCGATTTTTAGGCAACAAATGTTCACCACCATGCAGCCCGTTGTAAGTGTTTCTCCACGTTCCTTAATTTTATCATCACGCTCCAATATCGATGCAAATCAAGTATTACGTGCTTTTGCAGAAACAATTCCTAGTGTGTATATTCATAACTTTAATACTAGTGACTTGGGATTCTGTAAGCGCAAATGATGATTTGTCAAGTGAGTCACAGGAAGGTAAGGTAACACCTGTCTTGATACAATCCTTGCAATGTAACTATCTGAATAAATAAATTTGTAATTAGTAAATTTGAATAAGTCACAATGATAAACACTTGATCTTTGCTTTTCTTGCTTCTGTATTTTATTTTTCAAATTAGCAATTCTTTAGCAATTATTTTGCAAATATAATAACATATTATTTCACTATGTAATTAAAATTATAAATTAAAAGTTGTTTTTTTAGACAAGCGAATTGAATCTCAAGATGTTTCAACGAAAATCTTAATATCAAGATGCTAGAAAAGCTGAAGTCGAGTGGAATATAATTTAATTAATTTCTCAGGAAGCACAGTTATAGCTTTTATAAAGCGAATATTCGACATAAATGTTTGATCTGTCATTTTTAATGATATTTTTCTTCACAAATATAAACACAAATTACATTTTCCAAAAACATTTAAAAGAGAAGTCTTGCTTTTCTCTTGACAACTGTGATAATAATGAATAATTTATTGATCAAAGTAAATAATTTTTTTTTCGTGCAACACTGAGAAGGTAATTAATTAAGATTTATAATAATTATAAAATTATGAAGCAGTAAACAATTTTTGCACAGATAAAGTGCCGAGAATACAAATAAAGGTTTTTCGTGGACCAAACAAGGTTGAGGATGGCGATGCTTTTGCGCACTGGGGCTACTGGATAAAACAACCAACTAGTTAACAAAAGTTTGTGTTTAATTATAAAAAAGTTTATAGCATTGATTCTATCTTTATAATATTAAACAGATTTGTTCTTGACTGTTTGTTAGTTTGATCACAAAATCAAAATCAATTTTTTTCGTCTATGCTTATAATATATTAATTTTCATCTAGGATAAAAATTAAGTAACAAATTATTTTACCTATAATTACCTATAATTTTTATATATTCAATTATAAAGAAAATAGAAAAAAGAAGTAGACACACAGATATATATTTTACACAAATGAAATAAAGCCGATGCGAATACTTGCTTTAAGAATGTTCATAAAGTTCAAATTCACTAACTCCTGATTTGACGAAATTTACAAGTAATAAGTTAAATAAAATTATTCGTTTTTGATCAGATACTTGAGGTTATAACAAAAATGTATTATATACCTTTTTTAGAGCAATATTGAATAAGATTATTCATTCATAAAACAATTAAAAAAATCTGCTGTAATTATAAAATTAAATAAATATAGAACTATCAATTATTAAGCACATAAATTTGATTCAAATATTTGTGGTGCTTATTTTGCAGTAGACAAAAAAATTAAAACTTAAAAGTTAAAACAATAAATATGTTTCACTTTTTACTGACATCAGAAGTAAATTATAAAAGATTCGTTGTGACTTATTTATCATATATAAGGGAAATCACATTTGTTTGTAAAACGTATAGAGAAAGCATTACTTTCCAGATTTATTGGGTAAACAAAAAGTAATAAAATTTACTCTTGAATGAAAAAATTGACTTTTATAAAAGAAGCACAAAAAACTGCTTTCTGCTCTGCCGAACTAATAGACTTTTTCTTGCATGTTACAAAAAATACCATGGAAGACACTCGGTTCAGTTTTTTACAAAAAAATTAACATTTCGCCTTTGTTGCACAATATACTGCAAATATGTATGTAAAATTATTCAATATGCTATGTGTAAAAAAGGTTAACCAATAAATTTAACACTTTAAATTTTATATCATTATAGTGCGTATACATAAAAAAAGGCAACTGATATACTAAATTGTGAAAGTACAATCACTTTGCAGACAAAAAAAATCGGCTTCTTTCATGATAATTACACTTGTTGTTTCCATATAAAATTCAATGATAAATTTGTATCTACAACAAGAGATATACTCAATTTCTGTTTTACAAGGTAAAATTTCATCTGAAAATTGAAAATCTTCATCTCACTTGATTAAATTACATAAATTCCTTGTCTCTACGATCTCCTTTACCGCAATCGTCGATTATTTTTGTTAGACTTCTTGTTGTGCTTACTACACCGATAAGTTGTGTGATCATCTTGTAAAAATAATTTGTTTGTACAGTGACCTACAAGCAATAATAGTTTTTCATCAATTCAATTCAATAAAGAAGCTTGAGTAAATGAAGTTGAATATTTTCATTCTTTATTTAAAAATTTTTTTAATAATATAATGAATTAATAATTTTTTTTTATTTTTCAGTGTAAAAATTATTAATGTAAGATTTAACAACGTTTCAATGAGAGAAATTGAAGACAAATATATTATTTAAATAAAAAAGAAATGAAATTAAGGAAATGAAAATTACCTGAACAGTAAGCAGCGCTGCACAAGTAACAATGAATATCTGTTCTCTGTTTGCAAGTTTTACAAAAGTGCCATGGACAGCTAGACAAATTTTTCTCATCGTTTTCAATGCAAGTTGTATGATACTGCTTATCACAATCATCACATTTCGTTATGTGCATTAAATTAGTAAAATCATGATTGCATTTCCAGCAACGATATTCAAAAATGATTGGTTCACTGTAAAAAATAGATTGATTTGTAATTAAATTAAATTAAAAAATTAAGTATAATTTCAAACATATCTTCAAACAAGATTTTAAAATTTGACGTTGAGTTAACTTTTCATGTGACTTACAGTATTTGTTCTTTTTTCTCATCCTTCATTTCTTGGCTTTCTTCAGTGTTATGGGAAGAATCAATTTCCAAAGTACTATCGATACTGCTATTCAGTTCTGCAGTAAGATCCAAGCACATGTTTTCTTTTGACAAACCAATAAATCCCGAGCAATTTGAAGCTTTACATAAACACGGAATTCGTTTACTCTTATTGAGAGTTTTGTAACTAATTGTTAATTCTTCGCCAATTTTAATATCACGAAGCGCAAAAATTCCAAGCCGATGAGTGTTTCTCGCTGTCCATCGTTGTACTGTGCAATTTGGATTGCAAGAATGATCTAAAACAATTTCAAAGTTTAAAATTTGATAACATGTAATCTTATTACTCAATGTAACAGATATTATTTTCAACTTTAAATACAGTATACAATTTTTAGTATAAAATAAACTTAACATTTAATTTACAATTGAATAATCATTATCAACTATAAAACTATTCTACCTATAAAATACTTGAATATAAAATAGTTCTTTAATAATACAATTCATATGATAAAATGTTTTTTAATGACTTACTTATAAAGCGGCTGAAATTGCCCTTAGTTTCCACATACAAAAACCGTGATCTGATAAAATGCATGTAATAAATTGATTCGTCTTGTATGCCATTTTTCTCTATTCGTCTTCTCACAGTCTTATAATCTACAACTTCGCCGATATATTCAATAATGAACTCTCCTTTAACGGCAGGTTCTAATGCACGCAACCCCCAACCTCGGTCATCAGTGCAAAACTTTTCTGTGGCAAGGTACAAGCGTTTAGAAAACATTTGATTGCCACATGTGGGGCCTGCTGGACATGTTGAAGGGTCACATTCCACGCGCCGATTACGATTGTCGCAAAATATCCCTATTCCACACGGATTGTCCATAAGTGGATCACACTTGCACATACTTGGACAAATATTAACTGGATATTCACGTTTCATATCATTCATCTGTAAAATGATTGCACATTGCATATAATTGAAATATTGACAAGTTAATACATCACAAATGAAACGAATAAAACGAATTAGATTATAAATAAATTAGATAGAAAATTCAAATAATCATCAATAAAGATTTTTTAATCAATGGCAGAACTACTTTTATTTTCCAAAATTAAAAATTATAAATATTAATGAATATTAAGACACAAATTTTTAGATTTGGTAAATAATTTTATCATTTAATTATTTCTCCTGGCCATAAGTTCCCTGTCTTTTCATATACTTTACCAGGTTCGCCAGATTTTTGCCTTTAACATTACTGTCCTTATGTCAAATATATTTGTTTCGTTTTTTAAAAAAATGTTTACTTACTTTTAAGTGCTCGTAGATTGGTTCTGCCAATTTAGAAATATTGTTGTTCATTTTTTTTTGAATTATCATTTCGAATTGCTTTGATAATCTTTGTGCATTGAGAACTGCTTTTGTAAATGAATCATCAGTGCCTGTTCGAAGTTTAATAACTTCGACATCGTTATCGCCTTCAAAAGGAATGATTACTTCCCTACAATAAGCATAAATCAGTTATATTTTTTTTCCATATATACGTATGTGTATATATTTTTACAATAAAGATTATAATGTTTAGTACCTTCCAACGTAAGCGTACTTGTTAGCTTCTAGGTAATGCACGCAAAATTCGCCAGGTTTGTGTTTCGCTTGTAACAGGCTGAATGGAATATTGGTACTGGTACACACCACGGCTGGCCAACATTTAAACGTAACACTGTCTTTTACCCAAACAACTTCATTATACAGTGGCAGTTTTCCAAACTTACAATTTTTGCAGATAAACTTCTCTCCAACTTTGTGCTCATCTGATACAAATTACATACATTTAATTATGTCATTTGATTTCATTTACTTCTCAACATAACATCATCCATCAAAAATTCTTTCAAAAAATCAAGCTTTTTAAAATGAGCCTAAAAGTTAACAAATTATTTACCAAGACATTCTTTATGATAAGAAACAGGACATTCAGCACAATGCACATTAACATCATTTCTAGAACACTGAATGCACCATTCCAAATTATTTGATTTATTTCTTGTATAATGCTTTGGACAAATGATGGTATCTGATGAAAGTATTATCGAGCCTGCAGGTATACACCAAGGATAAGAATGATAAGCTGTATAACAGCGTATACATTTGTGCATTTTTTCAAAACTAATTGTCACTGGTTTGTTGTTGATGAGATCCTTAGATGCACAAGTGTGGCAGATATGTTGTGGACACACTGATTTCCCTTTTATTATAAAAGACTGAAAAAGACAAATGAAAAAGTTAATATTAATCAAGTAGTTTTTTTGTTTTTGCTTTTTTCTTTGTTCATTCTATGATAATTCTTTATTACACCAAGATCATTAGATCTTGCATTTGAAGAAATGAATTTATAAATAAAAATTTCAGAAAAAAAATTTTAATAACCTGCGGCCACGTTTGCAAACAAGAGGGATGATAGTAATTTTTACAATTCACTACAGAGCAACTTGTGATTAAATGTGAAGATGTGTTACACAAGCCACAACTAGGTTGCACTCCTGAGAGACAGTCGATGCATTTGAAAATCTTTGGATTGTCTAAAAAGAAATTGAAATACTTTGATTAAATAATTAATCAATACAACCAATGTAATCAGGTAACTCAATTTATTAATTCATAAATTAGTTTATAATTATTGAGATACAAAATAAGACCTACCATTATTTACATTGCGCTGACCATTTCTCCTAAGCACTTTATTATTTGAGCATTTTTCATGTAAATACCTGGAACAAGGCCCATTGCACCGAACCAGATTGTGAGGTTTTTTACAAACCGCGCAAACCATTTCATCGTCAATTGTGCTAGTTTCAAAGAACATCTGCAACATTACGTCGTCATCTATTTTCATGCCATTCCAGTCTTCAGATGTGTCTTCTTTAAGATTCTCGAAATAAGGATGACTAAATGTAGCATTAACTTTTTCAGTGAACTTCCTCAAATCAGTCTTCTTTTCAGTATCAGAAACCTCTTCAACAAAGTTTAGAATCTTGGTTTTTCGTTTACTTAATGGAGGATCAATAATTTTCAGTGGAGATTGATTTTCCGCGTCAGAAATTTCTTTTAATAATGTTTTTAATTTTAATGTTGACTTTGGTTCAGCTCGTTTCTTCGAGGTGACTTTGATTTCTGGAACGTCAGTTTTTAAGTTCAATAAATCATTCTTCTCGTCAAGCTTGTTCTTTGATTTTTCTACACTGTTTTCTAAGCTTAGAGGAGTTTTTAAATTTTTATGTTTATCTCTTTTTAATCGTGTGGATACCGATGTTGAACAGTTTGATGTTGATAACTGAAATAGAGTAGTTATTTCAAGATTAGGTAAAACATTTCTCATATGAATATATAATATACGCATTTATTAAGATTAATTAAATGAAATCGAACACATTTTAGATGATTTTAAATTATTCACAAATAAAAAGAAATGGTAGTGTGCTCTATGCAATCAATAATTATTAATTAACACATTTGAAGTAAAATTGTCATCTCACCTCATCAACAGACATATTTAAAGTCGATAAACTGTCTTCTATACGAGTATCTGTTTGTGACACTTGAGATTCATTATCTGTATCGTTGGGATCACCATGAGTTGCTTTGTGTTCCTTCATTTTTTCGCTGGAGTAATGAGCTGAAAATTATAAGAAATGTATGATATATCTTACTGATTATATTTCTATACAAAGAAAAAACTTTTTAAATATAACTTTGATAAATACCCAAGCACCATGATGTACAACATAAATTGCAACGCTTCTTGCTTTTTCTGTTACACTGTCCACATTTGTGATGAGGACAAATATAATTTGATTCTATGCTTGACAATCCGAGACACGACTTGTGGTACTTTTTAATACAGTGATTTTCAGCGCACCTAACGATTTCACTTTTGTTTACTATTAAAAGACCACATTGGAAACACATTGCTTTTCTTCCTCTGAAAAATCAATGAATTAAAAATTAAGTAATACTTTAACATAAGGAAATTTTATTTATTAAAACATAGGTACATTTTATATAAAGTTGTAAGTTGTATCATAAATTTGTGAGTTTATTAGTAGAAATTGTAATTTGAAAAAACACTACTTTCTGGAAATTTGATTTGAAAAATACCTTAACCCATTCCCGGTTATGCATTTTCATAACACATCCCTGAACTTTCTCGTATAAACCAATAAGAACTGTTTTTTGAAAAGCTAAGTCAATCAAAATATGCTTTTAGACTTATACACACAACCTTAGAACTGTCATTTTTATACTTTCGTAACGATTCGACGGGAATCAGTTAAATTTAATACTCATATAATGTTAAGTCTCATCAATTATTTACCTTGCTGACTTAAGATCCACAACTTCTACTTCATCCTTTTTTATCTCTTTTTTGTTATCCTTTTTGATCATTTTTTCATTAATACCATTAATTTGAATTTTATTAGCTTTCAAGCCAATAAAACCACTGCAATTCGGTGCACCACACAAACATGGTTTTTTTTCTTCTCCATCACATTGCAGTTGATAATTAAAAGTTAATTCTTCGCCCGGTTCAATGTCTCGTACGGCAAATAATCCAATTCTTGTATCACCATTCACTGTCCATTTTTGCGTTTCACAATTCGGCTGACATGAATGATCTATTAATTCAATAATTAAGTAAATGAATCAGAGTTCAATTTGTATTAATTTATATAAATTAAATTTCAAATGTATGAAAAACCTTAAAGAACTGTTTACATTTTTTTGAAACTTCTTTAATATTAGTAACATGCTTTTATAAAATTTCCAATAAAACAATTTCATTAATGGAAAACGAGAGATTGAAAACACTTTTGTTTATCGGAACTCAGAATTAAAGATCAAAACTTATTAAGTACATTTTAAAATATAGTATTGATTATTTCTATTTTGTTTTTAATTAGAAATTGAACTTTTTTATACATTAATTAAATAAATATTGAATTTATTAAAAAAAAACTTGCAAATTTCTACTACATTATTATAATTTCGAACTTATTCAAACAGTTACTTTAGCTACTAATTATTTTATTTTTTTATTTCTAGTAGTTACTTTAAGCTAATCTAATGTTAATGTTATAAATTGTACTAACTCATAAAACGACTAAGATTGCCCTTTGGTTCTGCATCAATCATTCGGTTATTATCAATCGTTAAAAAGTAAAAGTTGTCGTTTTTGGTTTCTCTTTTACGTTGCAACCTGCGTTTATATTCAGCTTCGTCAATGATTTCTCCAACGTACTCCACGACAAAACGTCCTTGTTTGATCTTTTCCAAAGTTTTTAATCCCCAACCTCGACCATCAGTATGAAAGGGTTTCATTACTGGGTAATTGCACTGCTGAAAGTCTTGATTATGGCAGCGCAAACCCGCTGGACAAATTTCTGTACTGCATTCATAGCTGAGCAAACGATTGATACAGTTCGCTTCAGGTGCACATGGTTTTTCAGTATTGGGATTACAATTGCAGGCAGTGGCACTGTCAAGTTCAGGAGCTTTGACATTACCATATGGTTTGTTGGACTGTAAAAATGTGCAAACAAATCATCTCTATAAAGTAAAATTGATTGTACAAAAAGTAAAGAAAAGTTACAATATTTGAGATACTTATTAATTAATTAAATTCGAGGTACTTTGAGGCATGGTAAGCATTTATAAATTATTCAATAACAATTAATGTACATTTACATCTCTAAAATTATTTTTACTGCTATGCGTTATTTCAATATTGAAGAACAAAGAATAATCATACAATTACTTATAATAAAGAATAAATGTAATTCTGAGATTCAAAATTCAAGATTGCAAATAATAAAGCAAAACTTTTTCCAGGATTTATCTCGAATTTCAAGATTTTAACGATAACAAGATTTGCTGTATACTCTGAATATTTACAATAAAAAAATGCAAGTGAGAGCAAGTTTCTATTAAACATGAATTTGCAGTAACTTTTGGAGCAAACTTATACAAAATAATATTATCAATTCTTACTTTCAATTTAACGTAACGTGGTGGTTTAAGAGATTTATTTTGTTCTCGTTGTCTCTTCAGTTCTCTATCCATTTTGAACTTTACATGCATCTCTTGCGCCACATTTAAAGCTTTCTTGTATGTTTGATTCATCAATGTTTTACCAATCGGAGTTTTACCTTTGCAGTCCCCTTCTTGGTATAAGAAAACTCTACCTCTAAAAATTATTTTAGTGTTTTAATGATTAAAAATGGTGAACAATTGAAATAGCCAATCAAAAATTTGGCCTTTAGTTTTTGGATGAGAATAAATTAATTTGCTATATGGTTGTAAAATAATAAAAAAGGAAATGAGGAAAAATTAACAATTGTAAATATGATAGAATTAAATCACATTGATCTCATTTCTTTTTATAAATTTATAGTTTAATAATAAACAACAATTTTGTATCTAATTACTAGATGCAAATCAAAATTTCTTTAAAATTGTATTAATTGAGGTTATATAAATTATATTAACTTTCTACTGTATAAATAGTTACCTGTGAACCCAGTAATAGTCATTAGACCCTAAGAACATGACACAAAACTCTCCAGTACTGTGTGACATTTTAGCTACATTATCAGGAATATCGCTAGGATAACATACTACTGATGGCCACCAGCGATAATTGCCAAGTTTGGCCCAAACTATTTCACCGTACAGTGGTAATCTTCCCGTTTCACAATCTTCACAAATGTATGCGCCATCTGGTGGACTAATAGCTAAAATCAAAACAAGATTTTATATTATTATATAAAAAGTACATTTTTTATAACTATAAGAACTAAATTTCAAACTGTGTATTATTGTAAATTAATTTGAAAAATAAAAAAAATCATCAAACGTTAAAAAACACATAAGCTTTAGAAATATTTACACAAGCATTCAGCGTGGAATGACATGGGGCATGTATCACAGCAAATAAGGCTGCCACCTTCGGTGCATAAAAAGCACCAAGTAGTATTAATCGGCGGGTGATGACATTCGTAATGCTTGGGACAAATTATTTGCAATCCTGTTAAAATACTGGTACCGGCAGGTATACATGAAATTGAAGCATGATATGTTGATGGACAGCGAACACATCTGACAAACTTGTCATTGTTTTTCGTGGGATGATAATGACCCATTTGAGGATTGTCGGAAATGCATGTGTGACAAACATGATAGGGACATGTCAAACGACCTCCTTGCCAATGTGCCTGTAAAAATGAAACATTTTAATTCATTTTTACTTACAGGAATATATTAAACTTCATGATATATAACAGTTACTTATTCACTTAAAGTAATACAATAATAATTGTTATTTTAAAACATTTAATTCATTAAATGATTTCTCTAAGAATGTGAATTAAAGAAAATCTAATCATGTAATAAATAATTTGCGTTTCATATTATTATTTTAATGATATAAAATATAATATGATATATTTTATATCATATATCAATTATTTTTACCTGTGGCCACAATTTAAAACAATCCACATGGTAATATTTTCCACACGCTAAAACTGAACACCTTATTCTATCTCCTTCTCGTCCCATACAAATAAAACATGCTGGCGCAACTCCTGATAGGCAGTCTATGCATTTGAACAGTTCATCTTTTGCTGTTGAAATAAACTTGATTACATTCAATTTTACTTTCAATTGTTGAATAAATAGAGAGATTGATGTAATTTAATTGTTTTTTTATTATTAAAATTTTACCTATCGCAGATACATTGCTATTTCCATCATTACTGTTGCCATTTTTTTCCTGATCCTCTTGCATATTCTCTTTGATGATTTTTAAGTCTTCCATAATGCCATTAACCTCACTTGGTACTTTCGCTTCAATCTCAGCCTCATTCTCAGAATTAGTTTCATCTGGATTGACACAAGACAAATGGAAATATGAAAAACAGGGACCTTTGCATCGAATCAAGTCACCTGACTTCTCGCAAATTTGACACACGCGTTCCAGCTTGTAGCCACGGAGCAAATTCTGCGGTGGTTTTGATTTTTTTTCTTTTACTGGCTCATCTGTCAGATCATCCTCTGAAGATGAGCTACTTTCCTTAGCATTTTTCCTCACCACTTCGTTTGGTTGGTTCTTTAAGTCCATATTTTTAATAAAATCGATAGTACTGTTATTATGTTTTCGCACTTCCATCATCTTGATTCTCATGCTCATTCTACTCTCTGGTCTCTTAATTTGTTTCGCGGACTCGTCTTTGACCAAATTAGGCGTTTGGTTATCGGATAATCGCCTTGACATTCGACTCTCTGATCGATTTCTTGTAGTAATCTGGGGATTTTCTTTTTGCAGGTATGAATCAAGAGATTTATTTGCTAATTTCATTCGACTTTCGGATCGCTTTGTACGCATTGGGGTAATGTTTTTTTCATCAGGTGTCAGAAAATTTAAACTGTCGGTCTTTGATGAATTCGTTGGAGTAGAGGTCTGAAAAATGTTGAAATTTAATAGTATGTTTTTATATTTTAGAAATTATATTATTTAGAAACAACGTTAACGATATTATATGTTGGACTTCTAAATTTTGTTTTCTTTCAGAACTAAACTCATTAATTTTTAAAATGTGAAATGTAACACAATGAAAATATGTATATTAACAAAAGAAAAAAATTTAAATTATAGATAAACTTCACCTCAATTTTGACTTTTTTTGTGATCACTTTGTTGTGTGCCAAAGTACTCTTCCTCTTTTTTGGCTGACTTAATAATTGTTGTAATTCTTCATGAAACATTTTCAGTCTCTCAGCATGAGTTTTCGGCATATACTTCATTGCTTCATTGATAGAAGTTTCCCATCTCTGCTTATATTGATGATTCACCACAAAACCAGCCATGTTTTTGTTCTTATGACATTCTTTTAATTTTAAAAAATGATCCTTGCCCTTAAATGGCATTAAACTTCTAGTTGATATCCATCCACGACGACCATTGTCAGCGAAATAGTTTATGTGAATTTTGTCTATAAACGACTTACTATATTCTAAAATGAAAGAAAAAATTATCGTTTTAGGTAAGATAAGATTAATCTTATAAAAAACTATTATCATGTACAGACAAACAATGGCTTAATTCACACTTTATTACTAATTTCAATGAAAAAAAAGTTTACAATGTAAAAAAAAGAAAAACTTTAACAAATTTTATGTAAGAAACCATGTGCTGATTAAATTTCTTAATATTAATTTTTTTGATACTTTTTCATTCACTGGATATTTACTTATTTTATCTTGATATTTCTTGGTATCTGGATCTAGAGTGACAATACATGGCCAATAGGGGTAATGACCAAGACGGGCCCAAGCTAGTTGGCCCAACTGATATTCCATCAAATCATCTTCAGTATTTATTTTTGGTGTGATGGGAGATTGTGAAACATCGTCTAGAGTGACTTCACAAGCAGTGATTTCAATGGTAGAGTTTGCGATGGATACATTATAGCTGTTGTCTTTAGATGAGTTGATTCTCTTTGGCAGTTTTTTAGCCTGTAAAATTACTTTCTAATTATGTATTATAATGGTAATATTTAAATTTGACATTCAAATTAAATTATTCCATAGTGTAATAAAAATAACAAAGTACCATATATATTTATAGTTAGACTTTTATAATTACTGAAAACTTTCATTCAACTTAAAGTTGAACATCAATAATTTTCAGATTCTATTTTTCCTAAAATTAATTTAAAAATTAAGTCCAAAATTAAGTAAAACTTTAATCTAAAAACCCAATTTTTTTTAATGTGCTTTTTATACAAGTTTACTGTGCAATATTAATAATTTTCAATAACTTTATATAATCATATTGTATAAGCAATATTGAATTTTTTTATTTGTGTAAAAATATCCAAAGGTCATATAAATTAGTTTGTTTCTATCAACAATTGAATACTAGTGATAAAAAAATCTAAGTTTATGTAAGTAGCAGTAATAATATAATTTAAAAAATGTACATACAGATACAACTTTTTATTGAAATGACTGAAAAGGTACTGTGGTTTGAAGTTAAAAACATATACCTTATGCAAAATAAAAGAAATATATAATACTTAATTTTTGCGTAAATTTTGTAATTTTTTTCTCAACAGATTGCAATTTGATTTTGATGCAGAAACATTGCATCTTTTTTAATTTCAATATTCAGTATTAAATCAAATAGATATACAAAATAAAGAAATTAAAAAAACAAGCAAATGAACAAAAAATTGAAGTGTAATCATTTACATAAAAAAAAAAATTAAATTTAATTTTATGAAAAAATTGAATTATAATTATAATTATTATACATGGTAAACGTTAAAAAACGTACATGTTTAATTGGCGAAATATCGAGTAAGCTTGAATCGTCCATTGACGAGCTGACTCTGGCGAAAGCACCATTGCGCGTCGGCGACAGTAGGTCGACGGTGGATCTGCGTTTCACCGTGTTCCCGGGCGGCTCTACCGCGGCAGTCTTAGTAGCCTCGTTCATGCTTACCGATCGCGTCTACACCGTCATTCCCAGCAATCCCCGGTGGCCCTGACAGCCGCCCGAAAATCAACTCCAATAAAAAACTCGGTCCGTCGCGTTTAACGACGGTCGATTCGATGGTCGGCGATCGCGCCCAGTTACACAAACCGTGCTAAAAATCGTGTCACAGTTAGCCGCAACGCTCGTCCAGCACTTGGTTGTTTGTTTCCCGCTATTTCCAGAGAAATGCGGCCGCCGTTTGGAGGTTATGTTCGCACCAAGCCGCGGGATATCTTGCAGTCCTGTAATTGATTTTTTGTCTCGCTTTAATATCCTCGCGCAATTAAGTTATTAGATAAAGATAGAGTTACGTTGACAAGATTACCGCTTTTTTGGATTTTTTTTTAATTTTAATTGGTAGCGAAAAAAGAGCTTTTCATTCGCCGGTAAAAGCGGATGCATTGGTTTTCACGTTTAATTGAATTCGGACGATCGAGCGTTGCGTGATGACTTTAGCGGTTTGATTTGTTCACGTGATGTGATTGTTGATTGGTCGAGGCGGGCGGAGACGTGTGCGCGCGCAGACGATCGGTCAATTTTAAATTTCAGGTGAGTGAGAGATGACTGGATTGGTGAAGTGGTTGGTGAATTTGAGCACAAAAGTTATTCTGTTTGTAATTAAAAAAAGGATGCTATAATGTCAAGTGAATTAATTGCCTTTTTTTTGGCAAATAATGTTTTTAATTGAATAATGTTTTGCAATATTTTAAAATTTGTATTTTTTCTTTCGTTTTTTAATATTGTGGGGATTTAATTTTATTATTATAAAAATGTATTAATTAACGTAAAAGAATTATATGAAATCAAGTCATGATTATTTTGAAGTAAACAAATTTTTTAAAAAATTCATTAAATTAGACACATTGAAAACCAAATTGTCTTTTAAATTCTGTTACATAAATTTATAACTAATATTAGTACTTTTTACAGTATTATTTGTCAAAAAAAATCTATTGTAAAATAATGTAATAAAGAGTGCGTTTTTGTTGGCTTCACAGAATTCTGTGAAGAAAATTATGACTAATATGATTGGCTAAAATTTTCATCAACCAATCAAATTTCTCATAATTTGCCTCACAAAAATCTATGAATCCAACAA
>JABFOV010002038.1:0-21689 GCA_022817685.1 Aradophagus sp. ZL-2020 | reverse complement strand
ACATGGTTTAAATCTGGTTATGTTTATTATTTAATATTTGTTTTTAATAGCGAAAATAAACAATGGCTAATTTGAACGATGATCTTGATTATGAACAAATGCAAAATTCAACGGATATTGACAGTATTGATTTGGATCATTACAGAAAACTTGTGAAATCGTATATCAAAATGGTAAATAATATCGACGGATGTTTGCTGTATTTTGTATTCTCATTTTCTATATTAGAGTTTATTTCATATTAATATTGTGATAAAAAAATAAAAGTAATTAGGTACATAAATTTACATTCAAAGTTAATGATTTTTTTTTTAATTTCACTGTTAACCTATAATCAAATTGTTTACAATCATTTTGACATTTTCTTATTGTTATTTTTATTAATATTATTATTCATTACATTTTCAAACTTAAATAATTACAATAAATAATATACTAATTACAATAACAAACTCTTTTAGTTTTCAAAAATTAATAATAAAAAATATTTAAATTTTTAATTATAGCACAGAATATGAACATATTTTCAATATACGTTTGTATTTTTTTACATTAAACTTTGTTAGGTTTTAGGGTTTTTATTATTATTTTAGGAATTATTATACCTGACAATTTTAACATTAATTTTTAACAAAATTAATTTGATTTTTTCAGCATCTGTATAACGCTGCACTTTTTTGGGCTGACAAAATTGTGTCGTTGAGCAATAACAATATAAAGGATGTGTGCATTTTGGCACAATGTATGTACCTTATGAAACAATATCACAGAGCGGCACATCTTTTAAGGAGTCATGGTTTGGAAAAAGTATACATTTTGAAATAACATTATTTGTTTATCAATTTTTCATGTATTAAGTAATAAATTTGAAAATTAATATTTTATATTATTTATAGCTGTCTGTTATTTATAATTTTTATACACAGACATTTACATGTTATTTATATATGAATGATATATTTATAGATATTTATGTTTTTTATATATTTTTATTTTTATATTCTTAATATGTGAAAGAATTATTAATATATTTATACAATATTCATGATAATTATATTTCTGACTCTTCAAAAATTGAATATCTATTTTTCAGAAAGATCTCATGTGTCATTACTTGATAGTTCGAAGTTTATTGGAAGCGAAAGAATACACGGAAGCTTTGCAAGTAATCAACGAATTGGAATTGTCAAATACGTCCCTGTCAGCGAGTCATTCTGATTATGCAGAAATATTTGACAATACTCCAAAAAATGTTTGTTTCTTATCTTGTTGGTAAAATTGTTTCTAAAAATTGGTTAAATTTAAGAATTCATAAAGCTAGAAGATTCAAAAGTAAATGGTTTCATTTTGAATAAATCAATTATACTGAAAAAATTAATAAATAAATAACTTAAACAAATATATTTAAAATTTCCTTTGATTTTTTAATTAACTTTAATTTTATTTAATTATAATCATTCTTATTATTTTATTGTAATTATAATAATAATTTTTTTAATTCAGGTTCAGAGTGCAATATTGTATGTAAAGGGAAGAGTTTATGAAGCCATGGACAATCGTGCAATGGCGACTAATTGTTACAAACAAGCACTTCATCATGATGTCCATTGTTACCAAGCTTTTGAAGCTTTGGTTCAAAATCAAATGTTATCTGCGGCAGAAGGTATCTGTTATATTTTTAAAAAGCATTATTATTTATCAATAATACAATTTTTTTTATTACAAAATTACAATAAATAGAAAAATCTATAAGATTTTTAAATTTAAAAATTTATTTTAAATATTTTAATATTGTAAAAAAATTAATCTATCATTAAATAATAAAAATATTAATAATTTAAAACTGATTAAGTAATTCAATTGCAAAGTTTATAGCACAAATATTAATTTCCCAATTTTTATTTATATAAAATGAGTGTAATTGTATTATATTTATATTTAAAACAAATTTCATTTTTGTTCAATTTTAGAGAAGGAATTACTGGAATCTCTGCCAATATCAGAGCAATGCCGAGAAACGGAGGCTGAACTTTTACGTCTTTTGTACGAGAGTAAATTGAAAAAGTACCAAGAGCCAATTGATAATAAACTGTTTTGCAGAACAGAAAATGATTTGATTATTGATCGTCTCTCGAATAATTTAGACATACAGGTTTCCGAAGCTGAAAGACTTTACTATAATTGTAATTATCAAGAGTGTTATTCATTGACAGAAAAGTAAGTACCAAATGAAAAAAAAGAGAAAAACGAAAGAGATAATAATTTATCCAGAGATAATAATTCATGTGACTTTAAACAAAGAATTTATACTTTTATTTAACTATTTTCTGATTTTACAAATTATAAAATTTTATTTGTGAAGTTTATTTGAATAACAGAAACACTATGATACTTTTTTTTTAATTTTATATGGATTACATTTTATTATATCATTTTTTCATTTAACAAAATGAAAATGTATATTCCCATTGCTTTCAGAATTCTCAAAAAGGACCAATTTCATATCGGATGCTTGCCAGTTCACATTGCTTGTTTAGTTGAATTAAAGGAGACAAACTGTAAGCAAAATATTTTTCAAAGTAATCACTTAAATATATAAAAACTAATAACTTTAATTTTTGCAGCTCTATTCTATTTGGCCCACAAACTCGTGGATCTTTATCCCGAATCTGCGATCGCGTGGTTTGCAGTCGGGTGTTATTACTTTATTATTGGTAAAATTTTATGAAAATACAAAGATGAAAAATAATGTATATAAATAAAACATATAAATATTTTACAAATAATCAGACAATATTATCAAATAAGATTAAATGTAGATTAATTTTTTAATTTTTAAATAAAATATTAAAGATAATAAAATTTAAATTTTAGGAAAAAGTGATCCAGCTCGAAGATACCTCTCAAAATCGACTTCATTAGATAGATTATTTGGACCAGCATGGTTGGCATATGGTCACTCATTTGCTGTCGAAAACGAGCATGATCAAGCGATGGCTGCATATTTTAAAGCTATGCAGCTCATGAAAGGTTGTCATTTACCTCTACTTTACATTGGATTGGAATGCGGATTAACCAACAATCTAAAGTTAGCTGACAAATTTTTTCAACAAGCTCAAAGTATAGCTCCAAACGATCCATTTATTTTGCACGAAATGGGAGTTATATCATTTTATAATGGAGAGTAAGTGTTTGGGTAATTTTAAATATTTCTTTTAAATAATCTTTGGTCAAGTTTTATGCATATTTTTTCGATTAAGAATTGTATTGATGGTAATAATGATTTAAACTCGAATCTCACTCATAAGTCATCAAAAATTACATATACTTAATCATACATACATTTATTTATTTATTTATTTATTTAATTATTTATTTATTTATTTATTTACTTATAAAATACAGCGGGCAAGCCCATTTAAGGATTATTTATAAAATTATCGAAAATTACATACACAAAAATTACATATAATAGAAAGTACATAGATGTTGCCACTTTCCACACAATTTTACATAAAACGTAGTAACATCTATGGTCATTTACTATAGTTTCACACCCCTGGCTGAAATTAATAAAAATTCCCGTGCGCGAATTTTCTGCGCAGTAGTTACGACGCTTTAAGTGAGATTCAAGTATATTATGAATTAAAATTTTAAAGTATCAGTATTTTTAGTTGAGATATCTTGATCAGTAGTATTTTAACTAATAAAATAGATATTCAAATATTCGTCTAATATTTTGTTTCTCATTGTTTTTGTTTCACAGCTACAAAACCGCTGAAATGCAATTCAAAGAAGCGATGAAAAAAATTCAGGGTGGTTTAAAGGAAACGGTCATGCCAAAGAAATGGGAAGCTCTTCTCAATAATTTGGGACACGTTTGTCGGAAAATGAAGAAATATGAAGAAGCGTTAAGCTATCATCAACAGGTGAAAAAAAAAATAAATAAAATATTAAAAATTAATATTAATCAGGACGTTTTTTGATGAAAATTATAATGTTACAATCATTTTAAAAAATGAATTATTTAATTCTAAAATAAATGAGTAAAATTAATGTTTTCATTTTATGTAATTTTAGGCATTGGTATTGGATCCCTTGAATCCATCTACATATTCTGCCATCGGCTTTGTGCAAGCTTTAATGGAAAACACGCAAGAAGCGGTGGATTCTTTTCACAAAGCTCTTGGTTTGAGGAGGGATGATACATTTGCTACCACAATGCTTGGTTACGTCATAGAACAAATAATTGACGATTCATCATCATTACTTGGTAAGTCGAATCAAATCAAATTGCAATTATACCAAGAAAATAAAATACTCAAACTTAGATGTCATAGTTAAAGTACCATTAAATTCTTACTTTTTACAAGATTATTTTTGGAATAAACAAAAAAAAATTGGTTTTTGATGCTTTTAAATTTTGTTAATGAAACAAAAAATTTTTGTGATGGGGATATCAATTTTTAATCACTATAAAATATAAAGACTTTTGTAAAACTAATTTTATTACCTTTCGTTTTTAGATTTGCCAAGCTTTGGACCAAAAAATAAATCACTGGGTGATAACACAGGCACTTCCATCGACGAAAGTGATTTACCTACTCAAAGCGATAAAGGGATGGACAAGTTGGCCGTAAAATTGTTCTCTGGCTGGAGAGACGACAACAGCAAAAGTGGGGAAGAATCAATCAAATCCGAAACCTCGCGAGCCGTGACCTATTATTCGGCCAACGATGTGGCATCCGAGGTCGAAATGTTGGACTCTTCGACGGCGTATATTGAAAATTCTTAGTCTAAAGTTTAATATTTCATTTATTACTAATGTTCCGTACATTTTGTAACTTTCAGTTGTATTTATATTTTTATTACAAACATTGAATGTAAAAAGTTTTTAAATTAAGATTACAAATTTATAATTGATAATCGCTCATTTTTATTGAAAGACCCAAGAAAAAAAAGTGAACAACTTCAATCGAAAAGGTGTAAGCGAACAAAGCTGAATGCTTCATTTGCTTTTTATTGCCTCTAAAAATTCAATGCTTTCTATCATAAAATTAACAATTAACAGCAAAACAGTCGTAGCTCAATGATTACATAAAGTAAAAGCTGTCTATTGATAAAGCATTAATAATTATTTATAAATCTTTCATCTTCGTTCCTATTCACAGTCCTTCCAATCCACATATAAAATTAGTCTTCAGTACGATACTGTCACTTTATCTTAATATTTACTCATTGATTTTGTAAAAGTTGCTGCGTAAAATCAATATAAAAATCTTAGCTAAATGCCTTTCTTTATCGGTAATAAACAAGACTTGCTGCAAGTCTTAAGGTACTTTTTTTTTTTATTCACACTCGAACCTCACTTAAAGAGTCCATTCACTTAAATTTCCAAAATCCACTCGCTTAAACGTCGAAATGTCTATTCTGTTTCCATGTTTGAGAGAAAAACAGAAACACATTTTAATCATTAAAAAGGTTTCAAAATGGTGGCTATTTTTAAAATGGTTGCTGTGACGATGGAACAAGGGAACGACACCGTCGTAACTAAAAAAAATACTGGTGTGCGAATATCTATATTATAATGTATATATTATTAATGTATTTATTAATATGTATATTAAAATATATATTAATAAAATTAAAAGTCTTACGTTTTGTCTGTTTTGCAATATATTAACCAAAGATGGCGCTGAGTGCGCATTAGTAGCCGCGTTTTAAGCGAAATCTTTTGAAAATTAGATGGGAATTTTAAGTGAAATTCGAGTGTATATTTAGAAATAAAGTAAAAAATATAAAATCACTTGATAAAAGCGTAATAATTTTTTCCATTACTGCATTTTAAAAGAATACATACAAATTAAGAAAATATTCATTATTAACTCTTTGTCTAATATGAAGTAAATTTTTTCGCTCAGCATTATAAATTTGTATTTATCAAATTTTCCTTTTTTTGTGTTCTTTGTTTTTTCTTCTATTTATCATAAGTTATGGCGATTCTTGCTTTGAAGTATCATAGAACAACAATAAACAAATTCATAAATCATGAATTTTAACAGCGTATTAATTCGTTTTTAGCCGGTCCATGGATTGCGACCATCTGGTGGGTAATGTCCACCATATCGCGGTAATGTTGCATAAGCACCAGGCGCTGTTTGGGGTTGACCAGGATGTTGATAATTATAAGGACCTGTTGATGGAATATATATATATTACTTTACATAGTACATTTTACCACAAGTGGCGCCAGCCACGAGTGGAAAACAGGACTTTTTCTCAAAAAATATGAGGAAATTCAACAAATAATTGACCTATTTTCATTACTATTCATTTTTTTAAACTCTTTTTCATTGAAGTAAAGTTATTTAAGTTTTTGTGTCAATTCTGAAATTCAAACTTCATCTTCCTCCTGAAGATTTGAAAACAATAATTTAAAAAATACATCTAAAATAAAAGATAAAGATGTTTTCACAACACGTTGTCATGGAGAAAGTAGCCATTTTTCCCACTAGTGGGGAAAGTGGTTATTTCTCTCACTCGTGACTAACGTCACTCGTAAAGAAAATAACCACTTTCCCCAATTGTGGGAAAAATGGCTACTTTCTCCATGACAACTTGTGAAAAGACAATTTTTCAAATAGTATTATGCGAAAAAACTTAGCCATAGTTTTAACCTCTTTTGTTGGTAATTTGACCATATCAAAAATTATAGGCAAGTTTTTGCACAAAACATTGTTTTGAAAATTAATTTTTTTCACGCGAAGATGAAGAAGATTTAATTTGTCATCATTCTGATAAAAAAATTATCATGTTTGATCATTTGGTGATTAAGGTAATTTTTCTGTCCTATTAATATATGCGAAAAAAAAGAAAAAAAAATGGTGCTAAATGTGTATCTTCAGAAATCTGTGATATCGCTAATAAATGCACGTTGTAATGAAAATGTACTTACAATAATTTTATTTAAATTTGTGAAAGGAGTTAATCCAGTGTAATCAAAGTAATTAAATTTTATGAAAAAAAAAGAAATAAACAATTCTTAACAAAATATTTTCTAGTATTTTTTCTCAGCAATTCAATTTATAGAAACGAATAAAAAAGAGCGCAAAAAATTACAAAACATAAACTTATACAAAAATCAGTCACATTTTATAAATATTACTTACAATGTTAATAAACGTATAATAGCAACTATAAACAAAATAACATCTTTCATCTGAAACATCATACATTCGTTGTTAAATTTTTAAATTATTTATTAAAAAGAAATTTAAAAAATGAATTTCGTCGTCCATCGTCAGTAGATTTCTTCTCGTCACTAGACAAACTGTCGCTTTTTGAACTACCTTTGTTCTCACAACTCTTTTTGCGATTTTTACCTTGATTCGGGTATGGCATTGTTGCGTATGGGTTGTACGTCGTTGGCATTGGCGGTGGCATGTATGCCGGGTAAGGTACGTTTGGAGCCGGACTGTAAGGCATCGGCATGGTTCCCTGAAAAGATGTCGGATAAGGCAACGCATTTGCTCCTGTGGGTTGTTGAACGTTTGTTGAATCAGGTTGAGGAGCACCTATGAAAGGAAAAAAAAAAATTCAAAATTTGACATTTAAAACAAAATTTTAATCTTGCATTTCAAAAAATGAATTTTAAGAACTAATTATAAAAAAACTTTTTTTTGAAGATTTTTAAATTTCAAATTGTATAATTTTACAATCGATCAATTACTTTTATGATGAGAAGGAAGACTAGGTATGTTCCCTGGATTGGCTTGTCCTGGCTGACTCGTAAGATCCTTAAGCAGTTCTTCTTTTTCCGTTTTGCGGGCAAAGCAAAAATCGGATATTTTGTTTTGAAATACGACCAAGAGCTACAAAAAGTAACAATTAATATTCGTAATTAAGAGGATATCACGTTGGATGAAGAATTTGGAATTTTAAAATTAGCGCCAAAACCATGATAATGTTACCTGAAAATAATGAAGAAATAAAACGAACAAGTCGTTTTTCCTATAAATCTTCAATTTCATGCGAAATAGTTAATTTTTAAAACATTTTAAACAAAAATCCTTTTTGTGGTTTTGAATCTGGTTGAACTAACGTAAAAACTAGGTTAAAACTTCAAGAAAGTTTTCTTGGATAATATTTTTTGAAAATTAAATTCTTTCGTTCAAAACAAGACATTCAACAAATAATCCACCTACGAGCACTATTTTTCATTTTTTTTATCTTGTTTTATTGCATTATGGTTTTGGCGGCAATTCTGAAATTCGAATTCTGACATCCTCTTGACATTTTGCAATAAACATAAAAATATTCTGTTAGAAACTTGAATAGCAACCTGCGTTAAGTCATTGTAAAACTTTGCCCCCTCTTTAAGCATGTTCTTGAGTTCCTTAAACGCATCGTACGCAGAAGCCAATTTTCGGAGCATCTCCTCACGAGAACTGCCGCTTCCAGATTGTTCTCTGGTGAATTCTTCATGAGCCATCTAGTAAAATGATATATAAAAAATATTATTGAAGAAGTGTAAATTAAAAAGAAATATTACTTTCCGATTTTAATTTTAATCTCATTTTTTAGAAAAATGTTTCTTTGTCATGTATTATTGTATGTATATCTATATTATATATACCTGTATTTTTGAAATCAACTCCTGTTGCCTTTCTGCACTATCACGGATTTGTTTTTGTAAAGGTCCATAAATTTGGCCAATATTTTCAACTGTCAAATTCGGTTCATCGATAACGCCATCTTTCGCCAACGCAGACAAAAATTGCGATTTCATATCGGCCGTTGCAGATTTCAATTCACTTTCGATCACTTCACGTTCAGCTTTTATTGTTTCAACCTGAATATCATCATTTGTTAAAATTATAATTATTTTCAAATTAACAAATATGAAATAAAAGAAAGTTATTCGCGATCGCAAACATTAGTCGCGCCACGCGGTGGCAATTTGAGAAACTAATATAAAGTATTTTGACATTTATCTGATAAATGTTATCCAAAAGAAAACCAGCATTACAAAACTTAAATGTAAATACTTTATATCCGCCATATTGCCTTAACGTCAGCGCCATCTCTAGGCAATTTTATTCGCAAATATTTATTCTCAAAGATGATTATTTTATTAGGAAGAATAGTAATTTACATTCAGTTACTGATTCAATTTTATGACTGAGAAAAAGATTGGTTTCGTTGGTGAAGTGATAAAAAAAATGTTAATTTGATTAGTTTAAAAATAATTACTTCTTCCATCAAGCTGCGAAGTCGGGATACTATGCCACTTTCTCGAACAGCTGTACCGTCAGGTATCGATGAAGCTAACTGACTTTCTTCCATACTTAGAATTTCCATACCTTGCTTGTTCGCCTCGAATTTTTGTCGAACGATCTGAAAAGTTACAAGTGTATCTATACATCTATATCTGTATATCATATCTATATCTGTGTATCATATCTATATCTGTATATCACAATTGAATCTCACTTAAAGCGTCCTCTCACTTAAATTGTCAGAAGTCGCTCGTTTTAAGATTCGATTATGATTCTAAATTAACTAATATATCATACCATGTCAGCGTTAACCGCATTGACTATAATTTCTCTGTACTTCTGTGCATTCGCGTTAAATTGTTCTGTTAATTTAGCACTAGGTAATCTGGTCCAACGTTCTTTGAACTGTTCCCTCAAATGATCGTCAGATTCCTTTTCCTCTTTCAGCATTCTTTCGGCCTAATTAATAATAATCAATTATTAAGAAAAATATAACATTTTTTATTAAGATGTAATTATTTAGTATTGACTCTCATCTCAGCGTTACCTCATCGAGAATATCTTTATTTCTTTGCAGCAAATCTGGCAGCTCGTTCATAGCTTTTTCCAAAGCCTCAATACCACCTTCCCTTCGTACATACGCAGCTTTGTCCAAAAGCGATTGGGGAACTTCAGTTCCATTCATGTCTTCGAGTGCCGCTGGTAAATTGAAACTTGCCAAAATGCTGACGAAATAAAAAATATATTTTTATTAGTGATTTATTTTAAAATCATTTTTTTTAGAGTTTTGTTTGCAATTATTTTTAGAAATTACAATAAAATAATTTGAAAAGATTTTGAAATGGTATTTTTTCGACCTTTTTTAATTTTTTTTATCATTTATAAATAAACTAATATATTCTCTCGTTTATGTTGACTTATTACCTATTAATTTTTTCATTGATTACATATAAATTACCTGTATCTGAAAAAGATTGATTACCTATTTAATATTTGAGTCATTTCTCGTAATTTTGCTATTTCTCCATTGACAACTTCATTTCGTTTCGTTTCGTAGCTGGATAATGCATGATGTACACTAACAGGAAGCAAAGATTCAAATAAATCTGAAAAAAAAGAAAATAAGATACTGAATAGATCATATAAATAGATTAACGTTATAAATATATAAAATAATGAGTTTGTATGTGCATAAAAACAAAGTTTAATATACATATTACAACGTAAATAAGTAGTTTTAAAAAAAATAACCTTTATAATCGGCGCTGAAAGGTGTCGTTATAGGACCTAATTTCACCACAGCTGCCTTAGTGATAGGCGTCAGCATCTTGTAATCAGGAATTCTCTCATGATAAATAAAATCGTTGTCCTTTTTGATAGAAGTGTATTGAATTTGAGCTTTGTTTGCATAATCTTGAAAAAGATGTGGCTTGTTGGATTTTGCTTGCGCAGCTTTGAACATTTCCACAGATTTCTGTAACACGTAAATTAAATTTATTTTCATTTGCTTGATAAATTAATAAATTATTGTAATACTGATTTACATTGAAGTGGTTTTAGCGTGAGTCAGAAAGAAAAAGAATGGGGTAGACACAGACAGTTGTTAAAATGTTGAAGTGCAGCAACAACTGCATCATAGAAACGGAATATGAATGTTTACAATTTAGTTGATTTAACTTATAGTTTCATACTAATAATTCTTATCTATTAATAAAGTGCATTGTAACATTTTTTTAGCAATAATTTCATTTTTTTAAAACGTGGAATGATTAATGCTTTATTATCATTTAAGTAAAAAAATCAGACTTTAAAGTTAGATATCTCTATTTCCGTAAGTCGATCTCTATCGCCGACTAAATTTTGCTGACAAATGAATAGTGACAAGAACAATAACTGATTTGAATTTTCTTCAGTTTTGACATCAACGACTTATCATTAGAACCACTTTACTAATGATCAAGATTGTACTGATAATTATATTGATTAATATCAATATCAATAATCAACCTACTTCCAACCGAGCAATTTCTTCTCCAATTAATTTATTGTTTTTACAAACAATGGCCTGATAGTACTCAGCCATCGCGCGAAAACCACACTGCTTGCCCATGATCTAAAAAAGAAAACATGTTAAAATTAAAGTTTTTCAAAAACAATTCTACATCAGCTTGCAGTAAACTTTTCTTATGTAGCATTAAATTTATTTAATATATTTAATAATATTATATATTTATTTATATATTTAATTATATATTTATATATAATAATTATATATTTAATAATAATAATATATTTAATAATAAGCATACAAGTTAATTAACAATTAAAGTTTCAATCTTTTGATTAATATGAAGTAAAATTTATTATTTTGTTTTATAGTTCGAGCTTACCAAAGGAACCCATTCCTTGTCCCAGAAAGCTCGGAATATTTCTCTTTGAAACAGTTTCAGAGTGTCGCCATAGAATTCTTCAGCCTGTGCGGCCAATTTGGCGATTACTTCGCTTTTCATTTCATCGTGAATGGCCTTGTAAACGAAAATTTCCTGCGCTTGGGCGAGCATTAGAGATGATATCGCTGCCAAGGTGTCTGGACTCATGTCAGGAGTTGGATCTTGTTGGATTGCGAGCATTACGTTTTCTTTTAAAAAATTGAAAATCCTTGCGGCTTGCTGTTTGTAAAAAAAATATTAATAAGAATGATTCAATATTTATTATTATAAATATATCATAGATGACATTTTATACAATGAATACATAAAACTTATTATACATTTTCATTATTTTATCTATAAGAACTTTTTTCGTATTTCATAAATTATTGACTGTATTTTTTTTATTATTTTAATATTTAATTTTAATATTTAATTCTTTTCGGATACTTATTACCTCGTCATTATTTTCTGTAATTTGGCCGATTGTCTGTTGATAAAGTCATTAGTATACTACTAATGTAACGGTTATTTATAATACGTCATTGAGCTAAAGACTCGATTGGAAAAATATTTTACCTAACAATTGAATTAACAATATTAGGATGAAAATGAATGCAGTTAATGATAATTGATTTGTGTCCTACTAACTTGAAATAATTTGGCAGCAAGTTTTAAGCCCTCGTCGCTTTCAATATTTTGTGATGCAGCGACAGAACTTTGCAGTGCAGCTATGTTAAAAAGAACGCACATTTTTTCATAGGCCAATGTGCTTATTGCTGAAATAAATAAATAAAACAAAATTAATAAATAAACAACAGTACAAGGCAATTACACAATTACAATAAAACAAACAATTTGTGGTAATAAAAATGTTTTTGTTAAACTTTTTAAAGTAATCTTCTTTTTTAATGGTTCAAAAATTTTGAATACCTTATTTCCTTGAAATTTTTTAGATATAGATATAATAGTTTTTTAGATATAATATCATTTTCTAGTTTTTCTGTTTATTTTGTTTCTTATTTACTGATTTTTTATTTATCAATGAAAATGGCGACTTACTCAAACTAAGCTTCCCACCAAAAATTGTACGGTCGAAGGCATCTTTCCATTTGAATGGTATTTGCAGTTCGTGAGCTGGTATCTTCTCCTCCAAAGCACACAGTTGATCATAATAGCTATAAGTCAGAAAATTTGTTTATTAATATTTACTTAATAAAATATTTCAATTTATGAAAATTATAGTTTATTATGATATAAGTCAATTTAAAGAAGACACTTTCATTCTTATATTTTTTTCACATAATATTTATATATTATGTAATATGTAATATAATATATATTTTTTTATTTATTCTTGCTCCAAGTTTTAACGGTATATACTGTTGTCTTATTCTTTGATTTATTTTTTGCTTTTGACTTTTTTCCAGTTTACAATCATAAGCAATTAAAAATTTTTTGAAATATTTCTCAAAGTGCGAATCTTAGCTTCATTTTGAAAACTTAATAATTCGTTACAAACTCATGACAATCCAAATCTAATTATGACGTAACATAAAACAAACAACATTAATCAACTTGACAACCAAAGTAACCTAAAAATTAAACAACAGTAGATCGAAATTGTTGGCAAATATTATAATTTCATGTTTAAAACATTGCTGAATCGCGAAAACCCATCGAACGAAATCTGCTGGAAAACGTGACTCATACTTGTAGATAACCTCCAACGAAGACTCGTGTTTTTCGAAGGCGCGCCACAACGCATTGTTTCGGAGCTTGGCGAATTCATTGATCGACTCGCTGAAGTCATTTTGATCGTTGGCCGAACTGTAGGTCGACTTTATGAGGTTTGACAGCGGCTTCACCACGTCCACGTCAGACGGCTTTTTCAGCGGTATCGCTATCAATTCTGTCATTGTGACATTCAGTTAAGACTGAATCGAGTTTGCTGTGTTCTTGAAGGAAAATAATAATGTTCTGCTCAACAATGTTGCCACATATCTTACTTCGGGATGGTCGAAATCGAATCGATTGAGTGAAAATCGATTCTTATTTGAAATGATCATTTTTTCGATAAATCGAGTTTTTTTCAAGTAATCGAATTTTGATTTATTTTTTTTATTTATAAAACACATTATAATACATTATAATAACAAATACATATACATTACAATAATAAACACATTAAATAACAAATAAATAATCGATTTTTTCGCGATTCTTGAAAATTCGATTTTTCGATTAATCGATTGCTTTCGATTACGCTACACGCACGACACAAAAGTGACCCATTTGCGCGCGGATGATAGTGGAATCTAACCTCAAAATTGTATGTGAAAGAATGTGACATATGATCATGAAGTTTTAAAAATCAGAAAAATTTATATTTTTGCAAGAAATAATGATGAAAAAAAATTAGTTTTTAGATATAATTAACTTTAAGTCTATATTTTGATAATATATACAGCAGGTTGAATTAATATTATTAAGTTTGCACCAACTTTGAAAGTTTCAGGTTAGGTTAACCACAACTTGATATAAATATTTGTATTCGCATTTTATCTATTTACTTTTTCTTATAATAATTTATATTTATTTTTTGTATTTATTACTTTTTTTCCTCTGATATTGTAATTTCTTTAATTAACGTTTTCATTGTTATTTATTCATTTATTTTCTTTATTTTTTTGATTTATTCAAAATTTTTGCAGACATGAATTTCAAAGTTATTTCATACTTTTTACAGTGATTATACAGTGATTCAATATCAGTTGCAGCCGAACATTCGACGAGTCAACATTCATTGAAGCTCGATATAAATTGTCAAAGGAAGTTATTTTTAATTGAATAAAACAGCGCTTGAAATCTTAAAAAGTGTCTGAAAAGTGTTCATTTTAAATTAAATTTGAATTTCGTGCCGTCATTTGTGGGAGGATGAAAGAATTTAATTTTTTTTATTTTCTTTGAACGAGTAGTTTTAATATGATCAATTTGGCAAGTGATTTGAAAACATCAAGTCTGCGGTGAGTTAATTCATACAATTTTTTTAGGATAACTTTAATTTAAAAAAAAAAAAAAATGAATTTAATTAAATAGTTTTAAATGTAATTAATTTACGTTAGACATAATTTTTGCACATTTATTGTTTTCTTTTAATCTATTACTAAAAAGAAATTATTAAAAGGTATAGTATTATAAAATTAATGTAAGGCTTCAGATTTCTTTTATCATAATAAGTAACAAAAGTCTTCCGGTCATTCTTTATTAACATTTGATTAAATACTTAGTAAATTACAAAATTTTATTAAAATTTAATTAATTAATATGTATTGATTTTATAATGAATTTTGAAGAAATTTTGATGAAAATTGATTGATTAATTAAATTTTAACAAAATATACTATAAAATAAATTAATGAAATATATTATAAAATCGTTAATTTTTATTGAAAAAAAAAAAAAAAATAAATAAAGAAATGTTGAAAACAAAAAAATACCAAATTTAGTCTTTCATTATTATAAAAATAGAAATAAAAATAATTCAATATTTTTTAATAATAAATTGAAAAAATCATAAAATTAAAAAAAAATTATTATTGAAAATAAATTTTAGAACTGACTATTCGAATTAAACCCGTTCACCCGTGAAACACGTTCACGAATTCACCCGTGCGACACGTTCACTCGTGCCATATGTTCACCCCCAAACGTCCACGCTTTGGTCTAAAAATTGAATAACGGTAAATTATGAAAAATAATGAAAGATAATAATGGTAAAATTAAGTTATGTCAAGTCAGTGCTTTGGTAGCATATGAAAAACAAACATGAATAAACGGGTTCACGTGTGACATAAATTTAAGTGTTGGTAAAGGTAAACGTGTGGAACGGGTAAACAGGTGCACGGGTCTAATGCGAATAGTAACTTCTTTATTTTTATTTAAATTTAATAAAAAAATATACTGAATGTCAAAATTTGCGCTAAAACCATAATTATGATACTTAGATGAAAACTGAAAGGAAAAAAGATCAAGTCGATTGTTTGTTGAATTTTCTATTGTTTTATGCAAAAATCAATGTTTTAGATATTGTTATATAACAGAATCGTCTCATACACTGTTAAAAATCCGGAGTAAGAGTGGAGTTCCGGGAGTGCAATTTTCTCTCAATAACGGATGTCCAGCAGGTCCACACTTTAACGGAGTAACAAAAACGGGATTGACGGTTAAAGTGTAAAATTGTATTTAACTGAGCATGCGCAGTGTGCTCTGCGCATACGTAAAATCCAAAGTCATTCCGTGATTGGATGATATCTTACACCTTGAAACCTACACTCTACTCTTTTCGTTGAACTCCGAATATTTTTAACAGCGTAGTTTTAACCTATTTTTCAAGTAAATTTAACCATATTAGAAACAACGAAAACCTTTTTTTACAAAGTATTGTTTTAAAAATAAATTTCTTTGTACTATTTTAACATTGTTTTAAAAATAAATTGAAGGCGATTTCGAAGAGAGTCGACCTCCTCTCATAGTATTTTATTTGTATATATTATTCTCACTTAACTTGCAATATACTAGTTTTAGCGTCAATTTTAAAATTCAAATTTTACATTTACTTTGTCGTCCTCTTAAGACTATTTTGTATAGTAGTGATAAATATTGTAGTTATTTTTATATTTTATTTCATTTTCTTAATAATTAATTAAATTATTAAACTTTCAGATGTTACACCAAAAGCCATTAGAAGAGACTATTATAAAACCAATTAAACAAAAATAAAAATAAAACTAACTTTCCAATAGTTGTTTTAAAATTGTATAAATTATCAAACAAATGTTCCCTTACAAATATTAATATATTTTAATATCACTTGAATATATATGTTGTTATATTTGAGTAAATTACGATTGTGTAACAAGCAATAGTACAAAAGAAGGAAACATGAGTTTCGAAAACCAAGTAGCAAAGCTCTGTTATGAAAAATACAATAGTTTGAAAAACTCTGGAAAACCTCGTGAAAATGAGTGGACAGTCTTATCTGGAATTGTTGTGAAAACTGCGAACCAATTATCAGTAGTCTCTTTATGCACCGGAACCAAGTGTCTCAGTGGTTCGGAATTAATAAATACTTCTTTGTATGAAAAAGGTAGCAGAGTTAGTGATTCGCACGCCGAAATTTTGGCAAGGCGTGCCTTCCTTAGATATTTATATCACCAGGTTGACCTGGTTCAAAATAAAAAAAATAGTGAAATATTCAAAATGACAGAAACTGATGACATAGAACTGCTAGAAAACACAACTTTTCACTTTTTTTCAAGCCAAAGTCCATGTGGAGACTGCTCGATAATACCAAAGACTAGTTGTGATAATAAAACAGGTGAAAAACCGAGTAAGCTGCTGAAATTGGATGTTAGTGTTGAAGACGAGGATAAATATGGAAATAAGGATTTTGATGAGTTTTCACAAGTGAGTGATATTCACAGAACTGGCGCTAAGTGTTTGATAACTGAAGAATTAAGGGATACCTTTGAATCTGGTAGTAAATATCATGTTCTGGGTCCTTTGAGGACAAAACCTGGCAGGGGTGATCGAACATTGAGTTTATCCTGTTCTGATAAAATGTCAAAGTATGAAGCATTATATTCTATTTTCAATTATTAAATTAGGAACTGATATCTAAGATGATATCTAAATTACTTTAAGGAAAATAAATAAAATAATATATGTAATATAATTGTTTTTGTTGTTATAGGTGGATAATAACTGGAATTCAAGGTGCCCTTTTATCTACAATTATTCCAGTGATAAAATTAAGTAGTGTAATTATCGGTGGTGGTTGCCCTTTTTCTCTTAAATCGATGGAGCGAGGTCTGTACAAAAGGTTTAATCACAATTTTGATGTCCCACGAATATATCAAGCGGATATTTCGTTTACCTGCATGAAGAATGAAACGCGAGTTCAACCATGTCCTTCGAGTATCATCTGGTGTAAAATTCCAAAAAGGTAAGTTTTATTTGAAAATTGTAATACTAGTAAATCTTAGTAAAGTATAATTAAATTATTAAAATAAAAATATCTCTGAAAAACGTTGTCATAGCCAAGGGTATCTCACCTTGTCAGTTTTCGGAAGCAATTAGTAGAGATGGCGCTAGAATCGGTATATGTAATATACGCTTTTTCAGCGCCATTTCTGCATACTGCTTTCAACTAAATGTCAAAGTGTTCGACCCCTGGTCATAGCTTAGCGTATTCACATGAAGTTGTTTTCAAAACAAAGAAAAATATATCTTTTCCACTTTTCTTTAAATTAGGCTATTAGGGCGCGCTTCGCGCGCGCCTAAGGTGAAATTTTAATATTAGTAAATATCTTCCAAATGTTTTTTTTAACTTTGCTCGTATAGTCAAAACGGATCCAATGGAACGTTAAATCGTATAATTTTGCTCGATCAGATCTCATAGTAGTATTTTTTTTTTTTTTTTTTTATGATTAACAGAGATAATTTGTGACACATGAAGTTATCTCTCGAAGCAAACCTCATAGGATCATCAACTTTTTCCTTTAGGTGGAGAGGAAACAACTTGAGTTCCCATGTTCACCTAGTTCAAAACAATTGTTCCACCTATCCTCGTCGTTTTCCAACATCGACGCATCTATAGTCATTATCGACGATAACGCCGAGAGACGGCGCGTTTTAATGAGAAAGAAAGATTGAGAAAGTCATTAAGTGGTTCGTATGTGTCTCTACAGTCCACCTAGGCCGTGTGCTGCTCCACCGCCTCCTCAGAGCTTGCGTCGTACAGATCGGCATGTGCTAACTCGTGGACGACAGTAACAACTTACTCATGATGTTTGGTGACTGCCAGAGGCGCTTTAATAAAGACCTCATTCTAGTAAGTGGTTAACGATGAGTTCCAACTTTAACCACGCGTCTATTTCGGGAAGCAGTTCCTCGTTTCTACAAGCACTCGCTCGTATGTCACTTCCATTTTGAGTATGGAATCAAAGTGACTCGATTGATCAATCCATTCTCATGTTCTACTCAATAAACGTCGACCTTACATGATGTTTAGTCGAACGTCGTAACGATTCAAAGTCTTTCGAATATTATTACATGTGGAGCATTTCGGATGTAATATCTGGACCATATCAGCGATGACTTTGTCACCGCTGATTTTAAGGACATACCACTGATAATGACCCAATTTGATGGGCCTGAAAAAGAGCGAAATAATGAGATCATGAAATAAATTTCCTTAATTTGTGTTCTCCACATCTGTCAGGCATTGTCACATACAGATCGGCTTGTGCTAATTCATGCAACACTGTCACATAAGGCATTAATATATCCTTTTGGCATATGTGCAATGTGTTTTCGTAATTTCCTCACCACATGTTGATCTATTTTAGAGGTGATGCCTCAACCTTTGGTAAGGTTCGAAGATCAGTCGAATGTCCATCGCTCCAGTCAATTGCTGAAAAAATTTATATCAATTTAAATTTTGATGTTGCGGTTTGAGAACGATAGTGATGTTGGACGACAGGTTTAATAAAGAGCCAATAAAATCATCTTTAAATGATCATGCTCTTTATTGCATCAGCAATGGTTTCTTTTTTCAGAAATATTCCAAAGAATGAACAAAAAATAAGGAAAAGACAAAGTAGAAAGTAAGAAAGAAAAGGCGCCTGCAAATAATTACAATATTTGTGAAAACTTATAAATAAACGAATATGTAGTTTGATACTTTTCAAATAGCGAACATAACTTCAATAAGTATACAATTTGGTTAAAGTTGGAACGATGGAAGCTAAATGCTCATCATTATCCCAGGATTCATTGCAGGCTGCTACGGGCTCGGCGAGGATGGTTGTTTTTGCCTTGCATCGCACAAGTGAAATAGTGGTGGTGGGCCTGCCCGATACCATGGTCAGGACCCCTGAGGACGCTATGGGAAAGCTAGCACCGTTATTAAACATCGAATTTTCGAGATTTCACATTGCGTCAGCGAGGGTGTTGTCTGGGCGGCGCGGCAGGCCGCCCATCCTATTAATATGGTTTATCTCAAAGTTAATCAGGGACATGTGGCTCGGAGCAAAGAGGAAGAAGGGTGCCATTAAGCTGGATGATATAATGCCGGAATCGGGTCAATCTTTGATCTATATAAATTGTCATGAAACTGTCGAAGAACGAAGAAAATTTACCGCAACCAAACGGCAATTGTTAGCAGATGGGTATCACTCGTGCTGGATGAGGGATGGCAAGATCTTTGCGAGAAGGGTTGCCAGTGATCGCCCTGAGCTTGTAGAGATGCAGCCCGTAGTTTCACAGTCAAGACAACCTGAGCCCGATTTGGCTGGCAATGGTAGTAGTGAGGCAAACGCGTCATCAGCTCGTATGGACTGTGAATCTTCTTCAATTTGACAGGCGGTCGACTTGGCGCACGGCTTTCCACCCCTGAGTGACGGCATTATTGTTAGTCACGTCAACGCCCAGTCCTTAGCAAACCTTGGACATTACTTAAGCCTAGTTGAATTCTTTAATAAAAATTTCTCGCATGTAATCGCAGTCTCCGAAACGTGGTTCCACAATGGCGTCCTTACAAATGGTAGATGTTTGAATGGTTATACCTTATTCAGGCATGACCGAACGCATAAGCCTGGTAGTGGTGTTGGCTGTTACATACACAATTCTATTGTTGCTAAGACGCTCGAGACATCAAGTCTCGATGATCTTGATCCTACAGAGTTCATCTTGCTGGAATTGCGTGGAAAACACGGGAAATTGCTCCTTTGCGTCGTCTATAGACCCCCAAATGCACAGCCTCCGTTGATACTCGAACGCACTCTGAGTCATTATCTTCATGATTACACTGATGTGTTTATCATGGGGGATCTAAATATAGACCTGCTTCGAGCTACGAATCTCTCTACTTGGTTGAAAAACTTCGTGGAGTCCTGTGGCCTGGCCATTGTCCCGTACAACGCGACACACCACACTAACACATCTCACACTTAGATCGATCATTGTTTTTATGATGATCTGGAAAAAATAATTGAGTCTGGGCAATCTGGTTTTCCATTACTATCAGGCCATGAAATGATCAAGGTGAAATATGCAATTAGACCCCCTAACAGACACACCAAGTTGATCGAATTTCGTGACCTTAAGCGTATCGATCCTGAAATATACATGGGCCTTCTCCTGGCTGAGATATCAAATTGTGGTTTCGACTCCGTACCCCTCGAAACAAGCATTGACACCCTGAACAAATGTATTTTGAATGCCTTAGATGTTGTTGCCCCAATTAGACGATTTACTCCGAGAAAACTGCCTGCACCATGACTAAATAACTACATTAGAGTTGAGATGAGAGAGCGCGATAAATTACGCCATGCATATAGATCTACTCAAAGTCCCTTTTTGCTTGACAGTTATAGAGTTAAGAGAAACAGAGTCAATCTCATATTGAAGCAGGCTAAAATGAGCTACAACCACAACATCTTGACAAACTGTATAAACCTGACTGACTTCTGGCACAAGCTGCGCGACCTGGGGCTGGTGCATGGTGCGCGTGGTAGCCCTCAGTCCCCCTTCTTAGCTGAGGAACACAATAATTATTTTGTGGATACCGTAACTACCCTATCAGGTTCGCTAGCCTCATTTCGTTTAGACAATGTGCCTTTGGATGTGTCCGCAGGACATGACGATGGCAACCACTCGGGTCCTGTTTTTGATTTCGCTGACGTTGAAATTTCTGGGCTGGAAAGTTGCTTGCTTGCCATCAAGTCGAAAGCAGTCGGAGTAGACGGTATGCCAATTCTATATTACATAATGTCTTGGCCTGTGATTTCTGGCATTATACTGAAACTATTTCGTAGGTCGTTGGCCACTAGTGAGTTTGCAGCTTGCTGGGGCAAAGCACTGGTTCGACCCCTGAATAAGGTCCCATCGCCGAAGGAACTCTCGGACTATCGTCCTA
>JABFOV010002037.1:0-21699 GCA_022817685.1 Aradophagus sp. ZL-2020 | reverse complement strand
TAAAGTGATTGAAATAAGATCACAATTTTCATAGTTAAGGTTTGATGTGATTGTGTTTGTTTTGTATTTGCAATCGTCTTTAGAAGAGTAAAGTTGTAATAGATCGGTTGGTTATTGTTTTTTTGTAAGCAAGGAAAATAATATAGATTAGCGTAAAGTTACTGGGGGGTACGGGTGTGGAATAGAAAAAACTATTTTAATAAAAATAATTTTGTATAAAAAAAAGAGCCTTTAAAAAAAAAAAAAAAAAAAAAAAAGACTATCAAAAATGACATCTTTCTTTTAGTAAGCACTTTTGGTTATCCAACGAAAATTACTAGATGAAGAATAGTGCTAAGGCGACCAATAAGTCAAATCAACGTGATTGATGAACTTTGTTTCGATTAATAGAAATACGATGGTGATTATTTTCAGTCACATTGTCATTATTACGATTATGAATATTTATAGTCCTACTTCCGCAAGTGGGACGTCGTGACGTGCTGTTTGTTTGGATAGTCGGCCGAAGTGACGGGCAGGAAATGTTACAAAAATTACCGGCAAATCGGCACGTTTGTCCAGACATTCGAGAAACCGAATGAAACTTAAGTCGCTCTCATCTGACATTCGATTTCTTCGTTCGAAAAATACAAATCTTGGACCCAGTGACTTTACTCTATTCGTATTAAAATCGAGTCTGACACATGTTTCAGTTCGGTGAATGGCGAGACATGTTTTGATTCGACTGACGTAAATAATGTTTTGATAGGCTAATTGTTTATTTTTGTTAGTCCACAGCGTGAAAGATTAAGCAAGCATGAAATATTCGACACCGTTTTCAAGGCAAAACGCCGTTCTGGAATGCGTGAACTTGCAACAATCGGAATTCGCAAACTTTTCAAATTCCATTCGATTACACTGGCTTTTCGGTTTTGCTAAAAAAAAGTGCAATACCGTTTCGGCGATTGCATTCCGATACGAAAAAAAATTGTTTTATATCTTTTAATCACGACGCGGATACAGAATGCCGGGCGTTTATGTTACTACATTTAAGTCATACCATTAGTATGATTTAACGATCGTTGTAATAAATAGCGTGTGCGTATTCATTGAATATCACTAATGACGACATTTATTTTTCAACGAGTACAACAATTTATTGTTGTAAGTGGATTAACTAGGTATTTTTTCAATCGTTAGAATGTTGCCAGTTTATCGCGGATCGATCGCTCTACATTATTCTTATTCTTGGGCTGATATTGCATAATATCGTGCAGTGTTAAGACGTGATACAATAAATGGATACGTTATATATGTAGGAATAGAATTATCAATTTGAAAAAGTGTTGTTTCAACTCCAGTTACTCAAGTCATGATTGTAATTGTTAAAATGTTGAATTGACAATATTAAATCAGACTTTTTTTTTTGGTACGAGGAAATAATTCTTTTTTTTACTCGCCATAAAAACTGTCAAGCCTTATAAGAATATAAATTATTTACAATTAACGGTGCGACTTTTTGGTTATTATAAAATTCTTATACAAAATATTTCTCTTCTAGACTTCTCAACTCGCATAAAAATATATTATAAAAGAATTATATTCACATCACTTGAGTAGTTTTTTTTATTATATTAATTAATTTACTCTTTTTTTACCAAATAAAAGTTGAAACCGATTTGCCTAAATGCCAAGAACACTTCGACGTTCGATGGCTCGATCAAATTTAAATATCTGAAATACAAAATCGATCGATGATTCAATCAAAGTGATTTTCGACTGTGCCAATGTAGGTTCGAATTACATTTGTACTGTAATAGCAATCAAGTGTCCCAAATATTGAATTCGACGTAGTGGGCCTGGCGGTCTTGAGTTGATTGTTATTCCGAAATGACGAATCATAATGTATAAGTTTATAACACCAGCGCAAATCGTAAATCCATATTATTTGGCGTGCGTCAGTGTGCGTACTATAAGTTTGTTGATTCTTTGCCGAACGTATGCTCATGGTAAGCGATACGGTCTCGTTTCTCCTTTCTTTCATTCTTCCTTCCTTTCTTTCTTTCTTTCTTCTTCGTTCATTCTACCCCCCTCATCCAAAGCTTCGTTGTCCTCACTTTATCTTTCGTATTGGCGAAGAGAGCTAGTACTTACACGGTTTATTCAAATGAACTCGATGTATCTCGGAGCCTAACTGGATTCTCAAAATTAAAAAAGAACAGAAGGTATATATGAGCACCAGTGAAACAGATCGGCCACGTAAGTTTGCGCTTCAACTTTTTTCTTTCCTCTGCTTTTCCCCTTGCAACTTTTTATTGATTTATCATTAACAAAAAAGCACTTTTTACGTGAACCAAATTACTATAATGAGACGTTTTTCTCGACTTCTTGTTAATAACGTTTTTTAGAAATCGTTGTTAAGAAGAGAAGAAAAAGCTGTATTCAGAAATAAGTTAATCGATTTTGGTATTCTATTGCCCAACGTGTTTGTAATACATTTCTTTCGCTCTCTTTTTTTATCTTCGTTAAGCAGACATTTCTCAGATGCTTAAAAACACAGCCGACATATTACTTGCAGACATTGCGAGCTAAAATTTCATCTTTTTGCTATTGCGTTTTTTAGCCGCCCGTTCGCCTACTTTGACAGCCCACAAAAAGATGCGCGATAACATCGTTTGTCAGGGTTACCATTTTTTATCGACAGGAACAATGAGGTTCAATGTCCTCGCAGAGAAATTAATATTCCGAATGATGCGTACGTGTTATTGCGTGTGTTTAACCTTTAAGCAATCAATCCGGCGGATCGAAAATTGCCAAGATACTTGCAAATATTTTTACGTTGTCTCTGTTTGTGCCAGGATCGTTGATATTATACGTAGGAAAAAAAATTGACATCGTTTTTATGACTGCAATTCTTTTCAAAGTATTTAATTAATCCTTTTTTTTCTGTTAACTTATAATGGAACTCTAAAGGAAAAAATGACAAAAGATCATAATTTAATATAAAAAACAATAAAATTTTTCCATCGAAATAAATGAACAATTGAAATTACTTCACAACATTTCTTAAATGATTTCAAAAAATAATTATCGCGTGAATTTTTTTCAACTTCACTGTAAAGATATATTGTACTTTGTGACCAAGTTGTTTATATTAAAATACGATTATGAAGCGTCGCTCGTGTCTTTTGTCAAGTTTCCCGATTTGTGATTTCTCTTTTATTGAATTCGAAAGACGCGTCAAGATTGAAGATATATGGAAAGGTGATCCGGATGTTTAGTTCTCCTTATTTTGTGAAATTGCGACCCCTGTTGCATTCTGTAGTCGTGTCCCATGACGAAATCCGTGTCAGGCAGTCGTCGCATAACCGCAGTCACAAAAGGATCAACCGTGGTACATGCGACATTGAGAACGTATTTAGCATGTTTTGCCTCAAAAGCATGTTCCATAGAGGATAAAAGGGTCGACCATATAAAATCTTGTGTACTCGTTCTGTTGGCTTCGGATCCATTTTTTTATTTTTCTTTATCAAATTTATGAAAAAGTTTGTCTGTCCCTAAATTTGTTTCAAAAATATCTTAGATTATAAAGAAACAGAGTAAAAGTAACCATCAACGAAGAAAATAATAATAATTTAACAGTGATTATTTTTTTTTTCTTTTCAAGAAGAATATATTTTATAATTTATTTGAGTGAAATCTAACTTTATCGATACTTAATATTCGATTAGAACGATAGACACAACAGTTTTGTAACATGATTGGACTTATGTTAAAATAACCATCGGTACTCTACAACGGGAAAGAACTAGAGAAAGGACGATAGCAAAATTTCCAAATGATTTATCTAGAAATGACGAAGCATTATTCCGATCAGATAAGAAACATTTCACACCGAGAATAATTTTCTATAAAAATTTTCGTGATTTTCACCGTGATTCAATAGTAGATGCAAAAAAAGTGTAGTTAATTTTTCCGAAAATTAAAAAATTGAAAAACTTCATAATTACACAATTATATACACAATAATATACAATTTCATAAATATACTGATATTTTAATTATATTCGAAATATTCGAGCAATAGTGTTTTCAAATATTAACATTTTTTATATTAATCATTTCGTTATTGATATTTACTAGTCGATGATAAAAAAAATTAAAAAAGATTTGCACAATTTTGCGAATATTTTCGATCGAAATTTCGTCAATGATGTTCTTGAAGAACAATGCGACTATGGGTTCTAGTGTTAGTAATGTATGTGCATAATTACCTCGCTTTCTTGTCAACGCGGCCAGATAACAGCGGCATGCAGCGTGGGCGAGCAATCAAACACCGTGCTGTGGAGTTCGAGTTTCTGCAATTGCAGCCACCGTTTAAACGATTCGCTTGTTCCTTATGGCATTTACGACGTCACCTACGATTTGTGAGAATTCCGATCTCGATTACGAAACTCGTGATAAAAAGAAAGCCAATGCCCTGTGCAACGTTAAGCCGGGTGTCAAATAATAGGAAATATCTGCAGTGAATAACGCCATTCAAGATTCGATCTTTACTTTCCGAGACAGACTCGCTTGCAACTTTCTTTTGTCCGGGTCAGCTGGAAGCAAAAATCAAGCCACTTTTTGCTCGTTTTTTCTTCACTTTTTATTTTCCTCCTCCTTCTTATTTTTTATATTTTTCAACCCGTATATCAAAAGAATTTTCGTTCCACTTTCTTCAATTTTTTCACCTGAAAGAAACGTTTCTTCGTACTGTAGAAATCGTTGATTAAAAAAAGAAAAATTGAAAAAAAAAAAGAGGGAATTATGTCATGAAAACTGATACAAGTGAATGAATCGAACAAAAATGTCAAACAGCAAGGAAATTTGCATCGAGAAAGTCGGCTCGGCCTGTTTCTCACAGGGTTATTGTTTCAATTCGTAAATAATAATTCGATCTCGGGGAAAAAAATTCCTCGATTCCTCTATTGAGCCATGATGTGTAGTTATCGAATTCGAAACGTTGGATTTGAAATACGAGTGCCGCGCGGTGGTGGCCTTGTCGCAACGACGATCGCTCGTATATTCGCGTAATCACGACACATTATACCGGTGTATAAGCAAAGCGAGCGTCCGTGCGTTCTGCGGTGTCGATTTGGCGCGCGAATCTTCATTCCCACACTGTCAATTAAACATCGTCTAAAATATGCATTTTTCGAATTACGTGTTCAAAGAAACCTCTGCGAATGACGAAAAACAATATATTCCACTGAATCCATTTCCATAAAACTTTTTCAAATACAATCCCAAAAAACATCACAGTAAAACAACTTTTCAAAATCAATTAATTCTTACACATTTGTCACCAATCATCCACTGGCTGGTAAAAAACTACCTAGCGGATCGTTGAAGTGAGGAGGGAGAGGTAAAACGTCCAGTCGTATATGATAAAACTGCAATCGTCCAATTTATCGATCTATTTTTTTCAAGCGTCGAAATTTATACGGTCCGCGTACGTAAGTATATTTATCGGGGACATTACTTATGCAACACGGCGAATATTTGCAAAGTGAATGGATTTTTATCGGCGCTGGCCTTTTTCTCCTTTTGTGCCGTACGCTGAGGTGCGATATGGGCAGCTACATAAATTTCTGGTATCTCGAACAACGGGTTTCACGCGTGCCTTTGTATACGCGTGCATGTCTCGGCACTTAATATAGGCATCGGGAGCGTGTAACTACATATCGATCCTCAACCCGTGGCTAGGAGTTTCGTGTGGGCAATCACCTTGCTTACCTGCCCGGCTGGCAGCCTGCGGCCGCCGCTGCCGCCGTCGAGAACGCGACATCGCCCTGCGACAGGTAGCCCGAGACACGTCCGGCGCGACCGATTGTTTGTTTGTACACCTTTCATCGATCGCCCGACGCCGTGATCGAGCCCTATTGATGTCACCTGCACTCGCCTGCCTGCCTGCCTGCTCGCTCTCCACGTTTATTCGGCCGTTCAATTAACGCGTTATTTATCGCGCCACGCCGCTCTCCCGGCACCACTGCAACATTACATGCATACGGCTGACAATTTTTCTCCCGATAACGCTTGCGTAACGCCTGTGTTGCTTTCATTACGGCCGATTGTTTAGGTCTTCATGATCGGTTAATTAGATCTTAGAACCGAGTTACTCCTACCAAGAGACCATTTCTTGAATTGCAACAGAAATGCACTTGTGTCCGTTGTATTTTTTAATCGTAGTGGTCAGTTCGTAAGTTCGATATTTTTCAGTGATCACGGTATTTTTATATGTATTTGATGTCGAACTGAGATAAACTGTTAACAGTGTGGGGGATGAAGTGAAAAGTTTTCGAATTATGAAAACGGTGCTGTGAAATAAAAGAAATGGTAACTTAAAAAAGAAAATGGACTGTCGATTCGTAGTAACGACAAATTATTAGCTCAATTAAATGAATTTGGCAAACAAGTTGATTTCACGAATTTAGAAACTCGTTAAAACAATTTAAATTGCATTTGAAATAAGAATACGAGTCGAAACGAGGCATTGTCACCGCTTGAACATTGCATTCACTACCAGATTTGAAATACGGGTACTCCGAATTTCGTTTTTCCCTTGTTAAAAGCAGCAGTTGTTTTCAGCGATTAAATCCAAACTTTCCACGTCGAATCGAACTAACAAGCACTTCATTAAGAATCGTTCGTGTACGCAAATCAGAAGTCGGCTCACGCATATCGCAATCTAATTCACAGAAGATGCATTCCCGTTTCCAGTGACACCTTTGGCCGAACCTCCCACCTCGAAAGCGGAGCATTGTACTCGGCGAGCGTGTTTGCACACCGGGTTCGCGCTCCACATTCATCCGGCCGATCTGCCAACAAAAATTACCATTCGAGGCATTCTAATCTAAAGCCGCGCTGTCCGAAACTGATAAATCGTCGCGCCGGGTCATGATTTCGACCCGGGGGGGATGCACGTACCGCATGCATTTTCCGACGCCGTGCCGGAAGCTGACGCTAACGTGTTGCGAGTTGTCGCCCGGGCGTACGATTCCGCGAATGCAAATCAGTCGATAAATCAGGCTACAAAGACACTCGGCCTGAGATCCATTATCGGCAGCTGCCGATGCATTTTGCTCGATGTCGATTGCTCGTTATTTCGAAGGGTTGAGCAGATGAGCCGAGTCGAGTACTCGGAACGAGGAGACGCAGGGCGAAAAGGAAGATGCACGAAAATGGCCGGCCGAGCGCAATAAAAACCGGGCTCAGGTGGGGGCCGGCGGGAGGGGGGAAGTGTCGAAAATCGCCACCCGAATGGGAAACGCAGCTTGCCGGGGGATGATTTTCAATCGGCAATCAATGACGCGCGTCCCCGACCGTGCGAGATTAAAGGCCAATGGAAAAGAGATAGATCTAGATTCGCGGTACTGCCAGCAGCCAATCGGATCTGGTTCAAGGAATCCAATGGGAATTTGCAATGCAAATTAGGAGCGCCGGCTACCCGACGAGCGTCGCGCGCACACGGACGCAAACGCACACACCACGCGCGTCCTTTTTGTTTGCTTTCAAATCTGTCTCCTTCACCTTTTTTTCACTCGCTCGTCGTCTCTTTCTCGCTGCTTTTCCTCGCTACCTACGACAACGCACACGTTCGATTATTTAGATATGCAGATGCGCCCTTTCCAGCTACCGATCATTCCGCGTTGTATGCCACTCTTTATGGCTCACGAAATTTATCGCCGGTTTCGTTGCGATTTTAATATTTCTCTTAATTAAGTGGGGTTACAAATGTTTCGCTCGTTGTTCAGGGGTCTTTTTTTCGTCTAAACGAGAAGCTACTGTACCGGGATGCAGCTATAATTGTGTCAGTTGTTCGTCAAATGTTCGTTCGCGTGTTCAGCTGAGTCGAGGTTTCCGATTTTGCGCGAAATTGCGAGTTGCGGGCGCCGAACAAATTTCAAGTCCGCTTAATGCCGATCGATCGAACACCTGTTATTTTCTTTAACGCTTATCGAAGTTTCGAATCAGTTTAAGTTTACTTGCTGTTGTGATTACAACTTGTCGTGTTATAGTCAGGTGATTATTTTCAGAAACTCAAAGTTCCGTTTGCATGAAAAAGAAATATATAATTTTGATTTAAAACAAGTTTCCGACAGTAATTTTTGTAATTACGATTTTTTAGTTTTTCATTGTTTACGTCTGATTGTAATTATTAACATTTTAATTCTTTAAATAAAGTTGCAACATTGTTTCAATTTTGTTAACTTTATATTATTACAATAAAACTACTTTCTGATTGTTAGAAGAAGATAAAAAATGTGAACAAGTAATGTCCATGAACGTCACCATTGTATTCATTGAATAATTTACAAATAGATTTAAGGACACGTGCACGTTTTACGGATAAAATTCGTATCGTTGAATATGAGATCTATTGTACTTTTCGTCTCATTATTGCGATCAACAGATTAGTCCGTTGATTTCTTATTCGTACGTTCGTTGAATGACATTTAATTTAACAGGGTAATCATAACAGTATGTAAGTAATTAATTGTTTTCCAGTTATATGGATGCTGGAATTCGTAGATTTGAAAATTGTGCAACGAAAAAAAAATTATTGCTTTTTTGAGATGATCATTTCATATTATTTCTCATATATAAGCGACAGTCAAAGCAGAATTTAGCAGCTGATTGCAGTTTTATATAACGCAAAAGGAAGATGCAGATCGTGAAATCCATATGTATGTATAAATACATATATATTATATGTCACTGGCTCGTGGCTGCGGCCTGATTGTCGGCGTCGCGTCGCGGGACAAGCTTTGGAAATGATTCTCCGTGATTTATTGACACGGCCGCCCTAACTGAACGCACAGAAACTTATTTGCATATTCGCTTGAACGCACGCTGTAGCATAATATGAACAGTTTTTACGGAACGAAGGGTTACATCCTTGCAGAGGCTGAATAAGATCCAGCAGAAGGGGGACAAAGAGTTAAATGCATTATTTTAACTCGATATATTCGCGCGCGGACCAAACTGAAATATTACAAATAATATGAAACATTATTCAATGATGACTCCTGTATTTTTTATGCAAATCGCGCGCGGTAAGAAAATAATTCGTTTGTCGCGTTGACGTTTATGTAAAATTTGATTTAGCAACGCATTGTCGCACGGTATTTTGAATTGAATCGACAATGAATGTTGCAGTTTTATAGGAAACTCGAGATGACGGGCGAAAATTGCACGGCATCTCTTTTTGTCGAATCACTTTCGTTTTTAATATTTATGCTCGCAACAGTATATTATTTTTCGCTCGAATTCGTCGAATCAATGTAACAGAATGTAGTGATTTGGAAGTTGTATATCTTGAAATTTATAAATCGTATGAGAAGTTGTCCTTTAACTCGAATAGATGCTCGAGTGATGTAGTATTTTTCCTGATATCAATTGCTCCAAGATGTCTGAGGCAACATTTACAAATCTACAAATAAATGTTAGACATAAATCTAAATTAACAGATGTACATCACTTCTTGCAATGTGTTTTATTCTATATATAGCGAAGCAGCAGCATACGTCCGAAGAAAAACTGGCAGTCTCGGGCGATAGCGTTTCTCCTCGTTCGATCGTACGTACGTGTATGCGTATGTGTGTATCGTATGACGACAAACAACTCTATTCTCTAACTTCCAGTGTAACTGAGCATGTTGTCATCAACGCGATGAAAGACGCGCTCGACGAGTGCGCCGAAAAAAACGAATTCCTTCGATTGATCACTGCCTTTGCTTTTCCTCCTTTTTCCTCTTCCAACTCTTTTTTTTCTCGCTTTACCCTTTCTTCCAAATAGCTCATGACTAACTGATTGTCGAAAGTGATTTGCTCTTGTTCGAGTAATAATAGACAATTGCTTTTCTGTATTTATTTTCCATCTATTCCTTGCTGCAATTATCCTAATTTAGATTGAAATCTCAACAATTTATAATAAAATTTCCGATAGAAAATCAATGACCGTAACGAAGGTAATATTCTGTTTGCAGTATATACAATTTCGAAGACATTGCAGCGGACTGATTGAGAAAAATGTTGGGCTTTGTGATTTTTTCACTTCATAAATATGCTGGAATGAAATAAATGTCTTTCGACTTTTCATGAGTGTACATTTACGAGCGAATGCATACATGTTTGGCGTAAGTCAGGGTATTGCAATAGTGCAGTTGAATTGAGAAGACAAGGCGACGCGTCGCGCGTGCACGATGGCGTTGCCAAAGAAGCGGGATTTACGGGGAAAGAGGAAAACGGGACACGCGCTAGCCCGGAACACCACACGCATACGCGATAACCGTTGGCTTGTAGAATGAATTCATAATCCACGACCAAGTGTGTTAAGTATCGTATTAAATATCTTCTAAAAATGGACAAATTTTATTATATTGAAACAATTGACAGTATTGAACAATTGGGTTAGTGACGGTATTATATTGCCGTTATTTACAACAATATTGCTCCAATATCGAAGTATTAAAAGTGGTTCATAATTCAAATCATTTTTATGTCATTATTGCAACTTATTTAGCACAAAATGAATCTTATATAATTTTATGTTAGGATTGTATTATGTAAAATTTATTGTAGATCATTTAAAGTAGACCGCAGTCAAAATTGGGCCAGGAACTTATTAGTTGTTCGTATGATTCATAAGTGATTCGTTATTGCTTGTGCAAATAAATGACGCGACTAATTGGAATCAATATTGCATTGCCATTTTAATGGCAATCAATTACGGTGATTAATTCAAGTCTCAGATGCGTGGAATCATTGTCTGAATTGCTGTTGAATTGACCGATTTCTGGCCGATTGGGATTTTAATTTTGCAGGACTATATCGCGGGTATAAAATGATTCACCTAACAACAATATTTAAATAACTGCAAAGTAAACTTGTGATGTGTGAAAAATTTTTTTCACCCGGGCACCATTCGCGACGAAAAATCATATCGCACTTATATATGCCGTGACAAAGCAAATAAATGATTCGAGAGGGTGCATATTTTATAGTGATGCATATTGTACATTCACACTTCTGCACTATCTATAATCAAAGTAAAATTATATATTCTACTTTAATGCAACGTATACACATTTAGGATGTTCATTTGCAAACATTATTTTTATAAACTTTGCAATCTTATACCTTTCAAAGTTCTAAGGTCTAAAATACCTTTACGTAAAAAGTTTTGATTGTTTTATATGCCAATACAATTGTTTAGTAAAATTCCTGACAGTCGAGTTACAATTTTCAATCATATTTCTATTAAATTATTTCGCAAATTTGCCATGACTACTCAAGTTCACTTGCGTAACGTGTCGAAGAAAAACGAGTGATATTCATTGTTCATTATTCATTTACTATTATTTGTTGATACAATTTAACTATATTTTCTACACAGCTCAAAACTACGACATTTAATTTTTGGTTCTCCTTTTTAGCCATAAAACACCATTGTATTAGCTTGACTCAATTATCATTAGCCCTTGCGTCACGCGATACACCGAACCGTACGTCTTTATTACGTTAATTCTATTACCCATACAACTTTATTTGCGAAAATACAGACGACGTACGGATTGAAACGACTAAATAAATACGCAGGCCGTCTCGGCGAGCCATTGTCTTTGCCGCTGTTATTGGTCATACATTGATTTCAGATGCGCCTAAGTGTGACAGCGAGCGGTAGGAAAGTACGCTCGAACGTTTGTGTTAAAGGTTGCGATGGCCGTCTAATGTGCACCATCGACGCACGCACACCGGCGCGCCTGCGTCGGCGATCGCATTTGTATGTATGCGCCGTGGTGGATACACACGTTACGTATCACATCCACGCGCGAACGGGACTTCTCCGAGTGACAGTTTGATCGATATGTCGGTAACAAAGGCTTATTTGGCGTTTCCGATTTCCTATGTCTCTTTATAGAGAACGATTCTTGCTGCGTGTATGCTGACATTAAACAAGTACATTCATGGAAATAAGAGAGTATAACGTTACCAAATTCGAACGAATGTTTCGAGTGAATGATGGACTGTGTAATAGAATATTTATTGAGCTATTTGAATATCGTGTTAGCGGTTGATGCCTCGATTGAATTTTCTGCTACGAGGTTGTGAAAAACGAAGTTGTCAAAGGACATCATTACCTGCCATTTAATCAACGTTTTTAAATTTAGTTATCTATTTATTACGCTCGCTTTTTACCGTATATTTACATTTTTTATATTATTTTTTAATTTTGTAAACTTTCATTTTCCCCTGTAATGTTACTAATTCTTTCTAACATCTAAGTAACCTATTTTCGCCCGAGAAATTATTTCATTTCACTTATCTCAACGGTGAATGTTTCTTAAAATATACACACGCAATTTCATTTTAATTAAATCCTAAAGTAACGATAAAGCGAAACGACGCGCTGTGAACACGCCGCCCGACAATGTGTCGCGAAGGAGCGTTGCGGCCGAATTTCCGTATCCGCTGAAAGTTTTGAGGTTTAGCAACGGGAAACAAGAAAGCACTCGGCTGACCGTAATAAAACCGACGATAACAAATTTTTATTTAAACCCTGCCGACGGGTTTCTCGTGTTAGCCGCAAATAAGTCACGGCGATCAATCGATAAGCAAGCGAATCACGTTTTGAATGACACACATGTTGCAACCGACGGAATGCAGCCATCGTACTAGCCGTGTCGCTCGCGCGTGTCTTGTCAGATATGCGCCGCGAGTGCATGAAAATATTATTCTTTTTAGCGTTGTATTAATTTTATCGCTGAAACCGCGCCCGCCGCGCACAATTATAACCGCGCGAAATTTGTCGTCGGTCTGGAAAAGGCGCTCGGACATTCGCCGCACGAACGGTATGCATAAGCGAATTGCTCGACTCTTTCTTTACCAGCACATTACTTGTTTCTTTTTTTTCTCTCTTTTTTTTGTTATTGTTATTATTATTTTTTTTTATTTTGGAAAATTCGATGGAGGAATTCGCTGCATTGGTATAAAAATTCGAAATGAATTGGCACAGTTTTACGTATCGATGGCGTGTTTTCCGCTTTGCGAAACAATGCTGTTTCGTTTGCTACGTGTAGTTTTCGTTGAATTGTGAAACGTCGCCGTTGAAGTGTTATCGGCGAGCGTTTCAAGGTTCGCGCGCGAATAACTATCGACAGGCGGTATCTCCGCACGGGCGCTTTTTCTATTTTCGTCGGTCGCGGTTTCTAGCTTTTCATTATCTACATCGCTCGGCGCGCTGCGAGGGAGAAAAGGACCCCATCGACACGATTAACGCGTGTCACACGTCACATATACAGCCATTCCATGCCAGTCACCAAGTAGGACAATGAGGGAGACAGAGAAAAAACGAAACATGAAAGACAAAAGATAGAGGTGCATACGGCGCGTGTATTTTCATGCATTCCTGTGACCGCAACGAGTCGGCCATTTAAAATTTTGCGTCGCGTTAAAGCGTTTGCGAAAGTATCGTTCGGTTCTTCTGAGCGAGAATTTTAGATAGAAGGTGAAATGTGCTTGGCGATTGATTTATTATAGACAACAAGAAATTTCTTTTGTACTGCTTGCACAATTTTGATTCGTTTCGAGTCGAAAAATGAAGGCCTTTGTTTTATTTCTCTTGATGGCGAACTGTTCGTAAATTATGCAGAAAGTAAAAAAAGTCTGTTATAAATTATGTTTAATTTTCATAAATATATTTGCCAGTATACTGGTAGTCTATTGATTTTGTAAACCGATATTTCAATTCGTATTTAATATATAAGTATAAGAAATTTAATACTAACCTCTTTGATAATAAAAATAAATTGTATTGATGTAGAAACTACATTTTTAACGTAAGTGAATGTTTTATGTTAAAAAATGCAAATTTTAAACTTCTTTAAATTTATTCAGTTAAAAGTACAAGTCTCCACTTAAATAGAAAGATAATAAAGATAAATTAAACATTGAAAATAGCAGATTAATAGTCACTGCGATTAAAAAAAATAAAGAAGAAAAAAAAAAGAAACAACGATACACAATTGCACGCTCGACGAGAAGCAACGAAAGCAACGCCTGATCCACATCTGCGCATGCAGTAATCGTATATTCATAGAGTTTACACTTATTACATAACTTATGTATCTACGAATCTCCGCTCGTTGGATAACGTTGATAGGAATGGCGTGTTGATGCGAATTTTTGCTTGTCGAGGATTCCTCGTACGTAGTAACGTCGTCGTAAAGTTGGGTGCGCCGACAATGATTCCTCCGTGTATGATCTACTGGAGCCTCTTCGGTGGCACGGTTGTGCGTTTCATTCATGAACAAACGAAGCGTGCCTGCGGAAACGCGTATATACTGATGTCGACGGTATTTAAGCCGAGGCCTGACGGCAACAGGAAAACGATGCGAGAACGTGCTCGTTGCATTTGCCAACACTGAATACCGATACGCGTTCGGCTTTGCCAAATGATCCCAGATACTGGAAATTCAATTCCAAGACAACCCAGACCTTTTACGAGTGTATTAACCCTTCGTTGCGAATTTTCGTATTCGAAAAAATGTGAATAAGTAAAATAACTTATTTTTATAATTTATTATATATATATATGTTACTTTTTTATTTTCAAAAGTAGTTTAATTATTTGATATGGTTTTATTCAGTAACTTTTAATTCTTATATCTTAATTGTTTTATTAAAATAAGAAAAAAAATATAACTCAAAAAATCTAAATCGATATGAAATTTGAAAAATGATTACTACTAATAAGGAATTTAAAATTATTTTGAATTTGTAATTGATTGATGCTTGAACTCGAATTAAATCATCGCGATAAACGGGAAAAGAAAACGCAACAAATGAAAAAAAATGTAAATGGATTCCGTCGAGTCTTATCTTACATGCAATAAACCACGGTTTAATCTTTGTAAATGGGAAGATACATCTGAATACGGGATCAAAAATAATTAAATAATTATTTACATGTGAAATGATGTTGGTTGTGGAATGCATAAAAGTATCACACTATTATTTCAATTATGCGGCAAACGGGGTATAATCATTTAAGGTTGCGTTCCAAAACTAATAAAATATTTCCTTTTGACTTTAAATTTAATGATATTATTTCAGTGATAAACCGTGCAGCCATGAATAAATGTACGCATCGTTTTTATCGGATTCAAGCATAATTCGAATTTGCTGATACAGAAATGCGTAATGGAAACAATCAGTTAAGTAAAATGCAAATAATTTAAATAACCGGTGTTTCGTACAACACAATTAACGGCCAATTTTTTCGGAACGACTTTACTCGACAGTAACATTTGTCAATGATCTGACAAAGTACACTTAATCGTCAACACTGCGTGCGTTCAACAAGAAATACTAATATACCTATGTTAAGTGAATGCACGTCGCCGATATTCGGAATTCGGTGGCAGAAAACTGACCACGTATTACCTTTATATAGTCGCGCGTGACCGTATGCAATGCCTATAAATTTCAGTGCACCAAGGTAGGGCGATATGACACATTTTAAGTTTTATTTTGTCCTCGCGTGAATTAATGATCCATTTCATCGGAATCGTAATATACTACTTACTCCTAATTATCAAAGCACTTGGATTAATTGCAAAGTTAATTGAACTATAATTAATTTACCCCGCTGATAAGTTAAATTTTATTGGTATTAAATATAATAATCTAAATAGCAATATGGACAGGAATGGGTAAAGATTGTCTCGAAGGATTAAAGAATTGCTGTGAATCATAAATTCATGTCTTTCAATACTAATGAAGGCGAGATAGCGGTATATACTTATTAATATTTTACCAGTTTACACTCATTTATTTATTATTTTAAGTGACTGACTTTTATTTTTAACTTAACGATGAAATAATAACTATTTAATAATTGATGACTATCGTCGTGTATCTTCCTTTGATAAAGACATAGACGCAATTACAAAATTTATACAATTATTAGGTTTTACATTGTAAAACTTGCGATATATGTACGTTGTATTTATTACAATCTTTGAACAAATTTTTGTCACCTTGATGACTTGGTCAACAATTTTTTTAATTGTTAATGCATTTCAGAAGCAAATTAAAAAAATCGTTTTTTTTTTTCAAATATTATATTAAAGTCATTTAAATACTTTCACAATTCTTTTGATGATATTATATGTAAAACAGTGCCGTGGTTCTTTGCCCCACTTATTATTGTTATTTATTTTGAAGGGCCTTATCAAAGTATATTCCTGCTTTAAATGAATGACCTGGAAATCGTTACATTTTATAGATTTTTAGTAGACCGAACACCATCGGGGTGGTCGGTTCGCGTCGGGATTTATTTCGAGTGCGTATTAAGTGTGCGCGTATTGCAGTTGTAGCAGATGCATATTTCGGTAAGTTGTGCTTTTTATATTATAATTTTTCAAGTTATACTTTTTTTAACCAGGAATTTCAAAAGTCAGGCTATGCTCTCGAGTATGTTTACAGTCTTAGGGTGGTAAGTTTTATCATACCTCCGCTCCCTCAATCCGTAAAATAGCGTGTATGTCTCGGGCGCAATTGCACCCGAGGCAATAACATTCTATTATTTGCAACAAATAATTCGTTACAAGGTTCTTATTCATATTCAATCATAAAATTTATTAGTTTTAAGTGAATTTTGTCAATGTAATATTTTTTCTGAGTGTATGCAATTGAACCAGGAATATTTTTCTCACGCATTCCTGGAAATAATCAATGTGCTTTCTGCCTACGCGCGATACAAGCGTGAAACTTACGAGGTCGACGATTCGTTCACCGGTTATTAATCGCTGCCGGATTAAAGACGACCTCCCCGTACCGGTTTGGCATATACCGCGATAAAATCGCACAGGCCACCAGAATTCCATTCCTATTAAAATGCAAAGCAAAGCGGCTCGATACCATTGACAATTAATTCGACCGATGGCGCCCTTTCTCGCTCATTTTTTCTTACTCTCCCGGCATTTCTACACGGGTGCGATTTTCGCGGCTAATCGAGCGCGATTGTACGACCCGTCAAACACAGCTAATCACACTGGCCCCGATTTCTCTTGCAAAATGCACTTTTTTCAGTGCATAACGCTCGACGGCATCGTTTATCATGTGTACAAAATGAAAGCTAATATGCGATATTCAATAAAACGGAATTTTCAATTGTTGCTTCTTTCGTATCGTTGATGTTATACACTAAAAGGAAAAATAATCTTTGCAAATTCAATTAAATGTGTGACTTGATTATTCCAAAAATAACTAAGTTAATAAATTTTGTTATGTATTTAAATTCGTATCATTTATTAAATTATATTCATTTCAAGAATTAATTTAAACGTATTAATTATTACTACTTATTTAAAAACAAAATAACTTCTCCTTAAAAAATTTACTCACGTTACTTTCAAGCAATAAAAGATTAAAGGGTAAAAATAAAATATACAGCGATTTCTTTCTTTTTATATATAAAAAGTATATAGTTAACTTTTTCTTAAAAAAGTTTTTGCATTTTGAACGTAAATTGCGCAAGCGATTACAGTATTTACGCTCGGTACTTTGAATTCTGCGCTGGGTCTAATTTATTATTTAATTGTGTGATTAAGAAACGAAGCCCTCGGTTGAGTTGCGACGAACAAAGGAGAAAGACTGGAGCCCGATCTACAATGAAAAGATTGGCGACACTTCATACACGCGCCTTCCTTCCACATACTTTGGTCATTCCTCTGCGCGCTCGACTGGGTAATAACACACAAGTTGCACGTAATATATTATGAATACGATATACATATGTAGTATCCTGAAATTACTCCATAATATTAACTTATAAACAGTCATTCTTCTAATTTAAAACATGAAAATAACATGAACGTTGCATCTCATATGCGTAGTTGAACCTAACTGTTTCGCTCTTTTTCGTCTGTCTGTCGAGTTTATATCGGGGATTAAAGAAAAAAGAAAATAAAAGAACGCAATGATGTACATTCGCAACTTATTTACACGAGTTCATAATTATTTCAAAGTGGTTTTATTTATATTGCCGTTCGTTATGAAGTGCTGGGAAAACGGATTTATAGAAATGAGGCGCGGCGTAAATGCAAAACTTATTGCGACATTTACTCGAAACATTTATCAAAGCCATGAAAACGGTGTATTTCTTCAACTTTTTTTTGTTTCAAGAACCGGGTTTTCCAGTTGAAATTTGATCTTTTAATCAACGGAACCACGTTTCTCGATATTTTCTGTCGCCTTGAATTCACGCGTGCCATCACTCGGTCAGGCTATACCAAAACAAAACCTTAACCACAATAGCGAGGAAATACAACTAAGTCAGTTTTCCATTATCGTTCGAAAAGAAATTAAAATATTTTATTTTGGGACGATTCCGGATTATAATCTTGTCCATTATAATCCTTGCATTTGAATAGGGATAAGGTAAAGAAAAACGCAACGTTGTATCAATGTCAATAAATTACTCATTATCAGAAGAGGGTTATCAATAGCCATTCGATACGAAGCTACCTACAATTACGAAAAATTCTGAATTATGCAAATGGATAACAAGTGTCGGAATGGCCGAAAAAAAGCATCATTACTGTTACTTTTCATATTCCGGTTGAGATAGTGATCTTTTTATTTATTCCACGAGAATACCGTACAGTCGAGGGGAAAATCGGTTTAGGCGAAACGAAAGTCCGGCCGATTCTGTCGGAATTTTCAAACGGGACGCGAAATTCCCAAGTCCCCGAGCGATAACAACGGCGATAAGATAAACGCGTGTCAAGCAGTCGGCAACGTTCATAAATAACACAGCTCGCTGTTTATTGTCGTTATTATAAAAAGATTAGCAATGGCGATTGGATACGAAGCTGCCGATAATTGCGAGCGGCTCGGGCGTTATCCGTGTGAAAAATAAGTGTAACAATCGCGCGGGCAACCTAATTGCCGACGCGGCGCTGGCAAGCGCCATAAATCTCGGCATCTTGAAAGGCCGTACACATCAACGTATTTATTGTAAATTGAAAACCCGGGGTATACTTTATAATGCATTTTGAATACGTGTAATTGCGATAGCGCGTACACGACAAGCCGCGCTGTCCTGGCCTCGGGCTACGCGCACCGCGGTCTCGCTCGTCGGCAACGCGGTAATAATTTCGCCGGGCGGCGGTAATGGCGCTAATGGTGGTGGTAACGCGGCCGCGGTATTCCACTTTTATCGAAAACGTTATCGCGTCGTGGATTCCGGTGCCGGGCGAGCGTCGCTCGGCTTATCGCGATCGCTCGGCGTTTCCTCGATCGATAATACGCCGGTACGCGCGGCTATTGTAGCCTTAATGCCCGGCAATTGACGAAACCGCGCGAAATCACCAATATCTGGCTCCCGCGCGATCGCCGAGCGAGATTGCGAGGCTAATAAAATATACAGTTCCGCCGCCTCGAGCTCGAGAGAGATGTTTCGAAATTGAATTTTCGCCGGTGCATTGATTTGCATTTTAACACTGCCAACGACGACCGCTTGGCGAGTTAATAAATTGCGAGTGTTGTGTTAATTTGCCGCGATATCGACGAAAGCTGCGGGGAAAAAGGAGCCGTGCGATCTGACGTATTTGTTGAATAGCCATTGAGAAACGCGGGCGAAGGTAGACGGCGCTGGCTGCGCTCGACTTTTCAGACCCGAGTCAATTTATTTTCAAGTGCAATGATATAGAGAAATAGAGTGTTGGATTTATGCGTTGTAATTGTCGATGAGAGTATGGATATTGCAAATATAAACTATCTTCGAGCGTATGCATAATTTTTTTGTTTTTCACGCAAATTTCATGCGTAGAGTGGTTTTGTATTTACGGCTGCGTTACTGAAAAAGATTGAACATGGTTTTGTTAACAAATTGAAGTTTCATGATACAAATATTCTATGCTAAAATTTTACTTATCCCTAAGCAAAGGTAACTTGTTATTCAGTGTCCTTGCTCACTTTAAAAATTTAGTGTACATTTTTCAATTGAATTATGATGATGAAATTATAATGCATAAATTTTCACATTTACTTCAAGATCCTGTTTAAATATCATGTTAATAAATAACAATTAATTACCACGGTGAAAGAAGAACAATGATTGCCTTCGCGACGTTTCATTATTTGCTCAACCGCGGTCAATTAAAACCACAGTCGCTCCAAAAATTTGCCCTTAATTAACAATTTTCTTTGTACAAAGCGACGCCGCGCCGAAACCCGCGAGCTAACTAATCGGTCCGCGTTTGAACAACGTAACTCTTTCTCTCTCCGGCGCACACGTACAGAGACGTACACGTGCTATGAACAAATTATTACATACAATCTATGAGATCGAACGGTTATGGACGGTCGGCAAAGAGCGCACCGATCCGGAGATTCGCTTACGGCAAATGCACCGGAGCAGATTTCGAAGTTATATCGTGACTCGGTGCTGTCTGTGAAGTCCGATCACGACGCTCGCTCGTGTTTTACTTGCCTCGTCTTTTTCTTATTATCGTAATATTACCCCTACATTTATATCGGACGTAATTGCGCGTTTATTAATGCGCCGGCGTCGATTAAAATTTGTCGCGATAAATTAACGAGGCTCGCGAAGTTCGTGCTCGAGCGCCGACTTACGTAACAACTCGGCCGTTGTTTCGGGAAATTTTCGAAAGCGATTCACGAACGACAGGTGACTTCCGGTTTATATCGGCGTTATAAACTGTTAAGGAAGTCGTCGAACGTTTTATGGCAAAAGCTCGAGTGACGTAAACGAGCGAGGCGTCGTCGAACGAGAAAAAATGTATTTCCGTTTGACTGTAACGTTGCGCAGGAATATTAAAAGCGTACGAGGACGTCACGTAGTTTTTATATGCGTGTGTGCTTGGCGCAACTTACTCGCTGCTGCGGTACGCCGTGCCACGCGGAAAACAAAACCTTCTCTGAAATTCGTTTCATACATTTATGCGGCGCTTTGTTTGCGAGTCAAGTACCTGGGAAAGGGCGATCGAATCCCGCTTCCAATACGGATGAAACGAACGCCGCGAGAGCCGGACATTTCTTTTTCTCCCTTTCTTTCTTTTTTTATTTTATTATTATTTTTTTTTTTTTTTTTTTTTTTTTTTTTTTTTTTTTTTTTGCTGATCCTAATATAGTCTGGATTTACAACTACACGTTAAAAAGAAAGGTAAATAATGTAAATTGTTTTTGTATGTTGTTGTTTTATATATATATATAAAATATATATATATTACGTGCACATATATGTGCACATAACCAAACGCTACAAAGCGGTTTAATTTTTAAGCAGTTGCATCACTGCTTTCAGAATGATGAGATTCAGAATGGTAACACGCCGTCGACATGTAGTCTTTTGTATGACGAACTAATATAGCCACTAGTCACTACTTCAATTGGGCCGGCCCGACGACCACGACGGTGTTTGGACGTACCGATAACGCTCTGACTCTATATAACCTATTTGTGGTTTTGTGGTTTTGGCGCCAACTAACTTCCGAACTTATTGTTCGACTTTTCTGTTTCTTTTTACTTCTGGATTCACTACCCGGCATCGAAATAATCTTTTATTGGTGAGATCGTGAAAGATTGTCCGCCGGCCTTTAGGCCCGGCATGTCCGTTGTAAAAAATGATAATATATATGACTTAAAC
>JABFOV010002036.1:0-21707 GCA_022817685.1 Aradophagus sp. ZL-2020 | reverse complement strand
AACCATCGCGCCTTAAGCACTGACTATGTTCTAATATTGAAGAGTCTAGATAGTAAATGTTTAGAGCTGAACTACCACCAGAAATTAACGTTTTAAGAGGATTTGATGATTAATTAGTCTTAACATTACTCATAGTATGGGTTGTTGTTATTTTTTTTTTGTGATTTTTTATTTTTTTTTTTAAAGTCGTTTTTTTTTTTTTTTTTTTTTTTTTTTTTTTTTTTTTTTTTTTTTTTTTTTGATTGACGGAACAAAATACACTATATCCCATCGTTATTTTAATAACGTTTTCTTTTATGACACATAAAAAAAAAAAATTATAAAAATTGCTATGCACATTGTGAAACAAACGCAATGTTCGTAAAATTTAGAATTTACATCATAAAAAAGATTTTCGTAAAAGTGACACTACTTTAATGACCTTTTTTTAATCCTTTCGATTTACCGACAGTTTCGCGAATTTTTTTCTTCATTTCAACGTGCGAGTTTACGAAAATGACGGATAAAGGGGAAGGAAAGAAAACGATCAATTTTACCGCAATTTATGCCCAAAAGTTGAAGCGTCGAAAATTGTCGGCGACTTTCGCGTCAGCCCGGTTTGACTATCAGTAAAACCTCGTTTTATTATTAGCGCGGTGAAAAGGGAAGCCGGGATATCGTAGCCATTTTACCGCAAGAAAATTTGCTCAATTTATTACGATCGAACGGATAAGAAACAAATATTAACTCGGGATACAAAGAAATGAGTACACATGTACGCTCGCAAAACCACGGCTTAGTATAAATACTCGCTCAGCAAAACGGAAGCGACGTGGAAAAATGCCGCGCGTCGCGACGCCCCGTTAAAGAATTTCCGCACGGTATTATGTATTAATAAGAATCGAAATTTAATGCCGGCCGGAGCGGCGATGCTTACTCCGTTCATTGTAACGAATGTTTCGCGAACGGAAGTGGCGGAAAAAGCGAGCGGGGGCAAAAAAGGACGGAAAAAAGGCGAGGAATCGAGAGCAATTGTTACGTAGCGAATGTTACATAATGAAGCGCGACTTTTTAATCCGGGCCAAACAAAGGCGCGCTTCGAATTCGAGGCGATTCGCGCGCCACCTAGCGTGGGAGGAAATTATTTCGAGTCGCGGCACTGAGTGACGTGCCCGGGAAAAAATATGTGATGAAAATGCGTTCAAAATATATTTCGTGAGGTGCCTTTCAAGCAGTAAAGTTTATTAAAAAATAAATATGTCGCTTAATTAATGTTATCAATTAACGAAAATAAAAAATTATGCTATTGTAATGAATCGTGAAAAATTTTGATAAAAGACTAATTAAAAGTCCCAATTTAGATGTGTCATGAAGACGACGAAACTAATGACGAGGTTTGAATTTTGAAATTGGCGCCAATACCATGGTAAATAGCCAATACATAGATCGAAACAGATATAAAAAAATATAGTGAAAATAAATTAACTTGCTTGTTGAATTTCCAAGGGATTTATTTAATAAAACATCAATATTTAGAATAAAATTTAACGAAAAAATTTTGTTGAAAAATTTTTCCAAACTTTTTAGGTCAGCGATACGATATCCAAGCGATTCTCACGCCACCTGGCGTATAGGAAAATTATTTCAAGTCACAGTACTGAGTGATGTTTCCGGATTTCAATTTAGATGTGTCATGAAGATGTTTGAAATTGACGCCAAAACCACAATATTAAATATATCCCAATTAATAAAGTTGAAGAAACCCTGAAGTTAGTTGAGAGAAAGCTTTTATTATCCAATGAGATTGCTCCGTGGAGCATGGTCTCTGAAAAAGACGCGAAATTTGTCATTTTTGAATTGTTAATTGTAGATAATGCCTAAAAGTATGAACAAAAATAAAAAATTATAAATTTATTATTTCTAATTTCACCAAAAAGTATTTTAAATAATAAAATTTGTAATATAGTGTTAACAGGATGATTTTATGTTGAATTTTCTGGAAATACATGCAAAATGATGAATTTCCATGACAAAAGTTGATGGGACAACAATTTTTATAGGTTTCATCTATATTTTTTAGGTACGTTCAAACATGTTAAAAACTATAAAAAGATTTTCTAAAAGCAAGAAACGTTGCCTTAAAAATAATTGTAACGTTTCATTAAACTTTGTTTGAATTGGATCAAACAGTGGAATACAGACAATAATCTTTGGCGAATTACGTACGCGACAATGCTCGGCGGCATTCATTTCGATTACAATACATTACAGGACTTATTAATCTGTTGCGAATCACACGAATCACTTTACCAGCATGATTACCGACGGCATGTCATTTGATTCGTCGACAATTTTGTACCTATTCGTCTCACTTCGATTTTTATGTTAAAATAACGTTTTTTCTCCCTTTCAACGTTTCAGTTTCTGTAGTTTAGTTTAGCTTAGTTAAGAATTAGTTTTCAGTTTATATTAATATCTATTATACATGCATCATCAATAAAATAAAGGAAAAAGAATTACTGAATTTTCGAAACTTCATTTTAGTAAGCATTAAATTATATATATCATTCCTTAAATAAAAAAAATCAGAATAATAATTATACAATTAAAATGTCTAACATTAATTATAAAACGAAAATAATACGAAAATTGTACTTTGAAACACATAAATATTCAAGCTTTTTATATGAAATTTTTTAATTAAAAAGTATTACCATTTATCTAAAGAAAAATACATCAGATTTTATTGTCCTTAATTAATAAACATTAGAAACTTTGAGAGCATCGATATCTTTTTTTTAATGACTAATTTTTATCTTCTGACAACTGAATTTCATCAGAATGTGTTATATTATTGTTTTTCTCTGGGCAAAAATGTGTCCTTTTCTGCCCTAGAAAAAAAACTCGTTCCCGTGCTGCTCTATTGAAAAAACTTACATTAAAGTTGAATTTCTTACGATATAAGGTCTTTCTAGATTTAAAAAGTAGAAATAATGAGTCCTTCTTTAAGAGTGGATAACAATATACAAAATTCATCAATTCACAATCACCTGGAAATGCGCAAATTAATAAACAAAATCGCTCTCAAATTTTCTTCATGACAAATCAAGGTAAAATAAACTTCATCAATAAACATGAATCCAATTTTACCAGAGCAGCTGGGATATTCTTCCGAAAGTTCGATTCAGCGGAACGTCGGCGCTCCAAGTCGATGCCGATTGTTTACAACAATAAACGAAGGTCGTGGCACGCGAACGACCTTTGACCCCCACCCGCGGCCGCCGTCAAAGTAAACGGTGCCGCAAATTGCTGGTGATTCAATTACGCGCGAACGATTTTGTCCAAGAAAATAGAAATGAATTCGCAGATTGCTTTTCAAATGAGACTTAAAAATTCATTGCGCCATATTTCGCCGCGAGAAGCGGGGCCATTTAATTGAAGGAAAGCGGATAGGAGGGGATGCGGAAAAGTGTCCATTTAAAGCGTCTACGGCTCGGACGTGGATCCGTAATTGAAAGAAAAAGGGCCGTCATCCGGCCGGAAAACCAAATCCCGACGAGTAATTGTCAAAATTGACGCGAGGGCGCGCTGGTTGGCCGGCGAGTCGGAGTGGGGGCCGACTCGGCGAATCGCGCGCCCCCATTCCTTCCGCTCACGTGGCGCCATCAATTAAGATAATTCGGCGCGGCGCTACGAGCATCGGAGTTGCTCGCAATGAATGCCAAGAAATCTCGCGGCGCGATGGCTCGTTTGGAAAATCCATTTACCTTGCTCTTGGCCCACTAAGCCGCCGTCGACTCCAACTTAAGTCGTTACTGTTTCGCCCTTTACGTCCAATCATCGCGCGCACTTTAACCTCGCCACGCGAAATCTTGCCCTTTACGATCGATCGTACCTTATTACAAGCTTGCGAACAATTGTTTATTAATCGAGGGAATCGTCAGATAACAGTTTACGAGGATTTTAATGTTATTTTCTTTGTTAACTGTCTAATTTTAATGATTTCGAGTTAATAACAATTAAAGTTGTTTTGTTCTAACCTCAAAAACGACTGTTTTACTTATATCCATTTAATTTATATGCGATGCAGGAAAAAAATGATAATCGCTGTTAAATTTACTTCTTTTATTGTTAGTGTAAAAAATGTCAACCAATAATTGAATTTATAAAAAATGGAGTGAATTTTAAGATAGTAGTTTATGAATATCAAATTGTTATTTTCTTTGTAAATAGTGTAATTAAAGTGTTTGTAGAGGATAAGAGCGAAAGTTGTTGCATTGTAACCTCAAAATCTGCTGCATTAATTGCATACGTGGGTAACATCTTTTAATTTTCAATGCTTCTAAATTTCAATTTGCGATTTTTTGTCAGTATTAATAAATCTCAAAGAGAGAGCAAGGGAAAAGTGAAGTATACCTTGTAAGGTCCTTACAAAGAGACACTTACATGTCTTACTAAGGCTTGCCTCATTATGGCATTATTAGATCCTCGAAAAACGAAAGAGTAGAATTAGAAGTAATAGAATTTTCTGTTCAGTATTTTCGACCCGTGTTTTATCTTATAAAATTATTACTTTCGTTCATAAACAGCACACATTCAATATTTTTAGGTAGTTTGAATTAAATTATTCGTATTATAACTTCAAACAAAATTTTTGCAATTTGATTGCATGTAACTTATTTTGGGCTTTAAAGTTTAAAGTTGTGGTATCTTGCATCAGGAAAATCAAACAATTTAACCTTATAACATTATTAACTTGATTACTTTTTTAGTATGAATAAAAATACACAGACAGAAATCAGTCGTTCATTTTGAAATTTTTTTTTAACTTGATAAAAATATATTTTACAAAATGTTTGTCAATAGTTAATACATTCAATTTATTCCCATAATCTTACTATATGAATTTGAATTGTGAATAATTTAAAATTTGTTAAGCAAATATTTTATTTCATATTTTCGTATTAAAAGATCACATTATAAATGAAAGACATTTCCTTTACTGTTTATTTTCCAGGACTTTTACGCAAAGTCAGGTTCATTATGTCATTTATTTTCAGTTCAATGAATTTAATTTCGGCATTTTATCGTGCTCGCAATTTTATAAGAAGCTAATTTCGTCGGTTTAAATGTCTCGCGGAACAAGTGTTAGTTCCTTTATACCTTACGTCTGTTATGATATTATTCGCATTAAGATCTCTCTTATTCTGCGAATAATAAACTAAATGTCAATCGAGTCACAAATGCATGCATATTAATAAACACTCACATATTAAGGGAGATCTTAATGTCGATGAAATGAAAATAGAAATATGTATAAAAGAAATCAGACGTTAAATTCGACGAAATCAGCTCAAAAATTATTCTTAAATAAATCGTAGATCTTTTTTTTGAACTTGTATATTTCGAAGATAATTTTAATCTAGCCTATTTTAACAAGTAATTTCGATAATTATTTACTTTTTTCTAAAAAAAAAATTTTTTTATTTAATTCAGATTTAAATCAGATTTAAATAAATAGTGATACCAACTATAGAAAAAAAAAGAAGATAAAAGAAAGAAGGTAAGTAATACCGACCATATCAAAATAAAATAAAATATAAGAAAAATAAAATATGAAATAAATTATGTTGTTATCATTGATTTTTAAAAATATGTTGGTATCACGAGCCGAAGATAAGTGATACCAACTATGTTTTATTTTCAAGATAAGAAAATACTATTAATTCGCAAGTTGAACAACAAGTTCTGCATATTATAGAAGCTTAGTAAAATTTGCGGCAAGTGTCGTACAAGCGTTGATTATTCGCAAAGTCTGTTAATTCAATCGTATCGCGCGAAACTCGCGTGCCTCAACGAAACTTCAAGTTAGCGAGTTATTGTCGTCCATACAAATGTGTAAATACTATCTCTATGGCAACGAAAAATAACGAAATTCAAGGCACCGTATGTTATATCGAAACCAAACCTGGCACCGGCAATATACGCTCGACTTTAATCCCACGCAATTGCGATTCGTGCATACGATTAATTTTGTTAATTTGACTTGGTGTTTGGTCGCAAAAAAGTGTATAAAACGGTATGAATATAGAATAGCTCGCTAAATTAAACAAAATTCAATGAATCAATTAAGTTGTTGCAGTCAAAGTAATCGAATCATTAATGTTGAAAAATGTGGAAAAGTTACTAAAATTATTATAACGTAACAATGTATATAATATAAAAGTATAAAATAAAACAATGAAAATATTACATTTATTATTTATAAAAATTTATTCATTATTTACATATTCTTATTACATTATTACATTATACTATTATATAATTATTTTTTTTTTATTATTTAATATGAGATATATATAATATTATGATATAAATTAATAATGGAGATTTGTAACAAAATTAATTTTCAATTTTAAAAAAATTTTCAATTTCAACGTATATATTTCAATATTAAAGTTATTTGAACCGTGCCTAATAACAACGTAAATGCACTTTCACTGCAATGTAAAAAATGCAGTTAATGCATTTTCATTCCAAAACAAAAATAACGATAAGAAAAAGACAAAGAAAGTGCGAGAGAAGAATAGCGCTTAGTAGCGAAAATGCAAATCAAAATTCGTGAAATGCAATGAAATTAAATGAAAAGTGCGCTCCCAAAACGTGACGGAAAAAAAGACGAGATTGAGCCCGCCCTTTAAACTGGCCAAATGAAGAAGAATATGCCGCGAAAGACAAGTTCTTTCCGCCTGGAAGACAGCGCTAAGCATCCTCTCGTGGCTTTCGCGAACGAGAACGCAAAACAGAACAACAACTATAAGAAGATGGATGAAAGCTCGGCCGAATAAAAGTTTGGCCGGTAACTAATGAACGCGACTCGTTTGAACGACGACGTTGCGCTGACCTCAACCCAAACAAGACAGCCAGCCAATTATCTCGGCTTACAATGACCGACGTAATCAACTCGAATTTAATCAAATTAAACATAACGAACGGCCACTCGTCCTTTTGTTCCTTCTTCTTTACAGGGTTATATATGTGTATGTATATACATATATATATATTTTACTTTTGTTTAAGGAAAAGGAAAGGTCATTAGGAATGTTCAACTCTTTCGGACAGGACATACGTGTCAAGACGAATTCGAGCAACGTTGAAAATGAAACGAATCTGGTTGCGAGAAAAAAGATTGAGCGAATTTAATTTTGGTTCGTACATTTCTTTTGAATCGTCATTTGACTAATTTCAGGTGTGTTAATTTTAGTCCCGTCAGTTGATTAAACAAGTTGAAACTTGATTTGAAATACTTTTACATTAAGCGAAATTGAACGATTATGTCTGACTGTAATATTTATAAGTTAAATACAAAGAAAGAATTTCAAACGAACTTCTATTATTTAAGTTGTCAAATTTCATGGCGTTTCTTATATTTTTGTATCCGTTGTTCTTACGTCAGCGAATCGTGAGTATTACTTTATCTATAATAAATTTTTTCATCTTATTTTATTTCTTTATAAAAGAATCTAGAAAGTTGTTTCATTTATACAGTTCATGAGTTTTCTATTTTAAATGAAAGTATATTGTATCTAAAATTGACTTGTTTCATTGTTTGTTGATGCTTTTTTGATTTGTATAAAAAAAATTAAGAATATTGTTACGCTCCCTTTATATATCATTTAAAAATGCATAGTAGTTTAATCAACGTTGCTTCAACGTCGTTACAACATTGTTTCAACGTTGTTTCAACGTTAAAGAAACTTATCCTATTTATACAGTCTCTTAAAAAATATATTCCTAACACTGATTCAACCCTGACTCAACATTTATTAATCCGCCATCAACGTCGAATCAACCTTCTTCCAACTTGATTTAACAACCTGATCGGCTCTTACTCAACATTTCATCTTCAACGTTGATTCAGTCCAGTATCAATTGGTATTCGAACTTTGAACCAATACAGATTTATCATTTTTGCAACATTCAATCAACATTAAATTCGATTAAACATCATTGCCACGGTTGATCAACTTTTAATAAATGTTTTTCGTAACGTTAAATCAACGTAATTTTAACATCTTCGCCACATCCTGTCAGCCTTCATTCAACGTTTTATCTAACATCGAATCAACGTTGGTTCAAAAAACGTTTGATCATCTTTTAAAAAATGTCTTTTGTGATACTTAAACGTCAATTCAACATCATCGCAATACTGCATCAATTTTTAATCAACTTTTGTGCCAAAATTGAAAAAACTTTCATTTAACATTTTCGCAACGTGTTATGGACTTCATTATTGTTTCTCCTTATGTTAAATTAACGTTCGTTTAAGATTTTCCACACGTTTCGTAAACATGCAAAGTTTTCCTTAACGTTGAATGAACGTCGATTGAACATCTTCCGCCCATTCAATCAACCTTTAATCAACCTTTCTCTTGACATCTAAAAAACGTTATTTCAACGTTTTCGCAACGTTCAATCAAATTTTAATCAATCTTTCCTTTAACCTTAAATAAATTTTAATTAAGTCAACGCCTTTCTTCAGATTAGGTTCATGTAGAACATTTCTAAAACCCGAAACCATTTCATGGATGAGCTCGCAGCCGATTTCCGTGACAATGGGTCCGAATGACTAGCATTTATTCGCGACCGACGATCACGCTTTCGCGGAAGCGGCTTAGCTTGCTTTTCGCCGCGAGTGGGGGCGCTTCTTTTATAATTAGGCCCAGAGGCGACGCGTTGCTCCTCTAATTACCTGTCCAACAATCGCGAACGAATGACTAAGTGGCCCCCACCTTGGCCGACCGCCCGTTGTTCCCGAGCTCATTCAGTTAGACGAGCGCCGTTCACTTTCTTTCCTCTTGCCTTGTTCTTTCTTTCCGGCCTCGTCTCACCACCAACCCCCTTCCGCGCCCTGCCTTTTTTATTCTAACCCGCGTTTTATCATCATTATTATTATTTCTCTTTTTCCCTCCACTTTCTCTTCTTTCTTCCTTTCCCTTTTATTTTCCGTTTTCTCTTTTTTTCTCTTTATTTTTTTGTTCTTTTTTTGTTCTTGATACGACCTCGCTCGAGAACTATAACGCTGTCCAGTCATTGGGGTGCCTTGTTTCGTTGCTCGTGGCCACGCTCAGTCGGTCAGAAGGCTTACCAACTTAATGAATTCAAACGTTTTTCTATTTATAGAGGTTATGCTATTGAATACCAAGAACTATTAAGTTATTTAGATGAGAATCCGATGATTTTTTGGTGATGCGTTCGGAAAATCACTTCTGGTTATATTAATGAAAAACAGTTACAGTAATTAGATCGTAATAATTACAGCACCTTTGTTGTAATAGTGTATCAATTGATGACATAGAAATGAGTTTTAGGTTGGTAGTCCGCAGGGCTACCAACTTAAAATTATTTCTTCTTAGTTAAGTATGATATTTTTTCTGGCGAGAAAATAAAATATGATTGGTATCACGAGCCAGTGATACCAACAGTGATACTAACACAAGGCAAATGATACCAACTTAATTTTTTGAGTGAGGAAATTTTTATTTTCATCAAATTGAAAAACTTTTCCATCGATTTTGATCAAGTTTAAATAAAAATAATACATTTTACCTTAAGTTATTCTACAATGTTCAATGATCAGCAACAGGATAGAAGGAAATCTAATAAAGGCACGCTTCATTTTACTAACACTCGCATAATCGCATTGTGAAATAAAAAATAATGTTTCTGCAGCAAACCGCAATTGCCGATTGGAAAATTCGAACAATTTAACGAGAAAATTCTAAGACGTACACCGAATGACTTGACACGACAATGGTCGGACGATTACTACCTTGAAATGGCGGCCACGCACGCCTATAAGATGGCGATGAGAACAATAAGTTACGTTTGACTGATCAACTGCTACGCCCATTATTTATTTCGATTCACGTTATTCAGTCTCACTTGAATAATATCAGGAAACTCATTCACATTTTTATTAAAATCAATTTGAAATCGAAAAAATAAGGACCGTGTAAATATGAATATAATATAATACGTTATTTTCATTCTATTGTAAATATTTAAAGTCTAAGTTTTCATGATTTTATGTAATGTTTATATTTCTACACACACCCACCTCGTCCGTTTATATGAATTATTAATAACTTAACTTCGCTAACTGAATTCATTTTTAACGTATAGCAAAATATTAAAAACCTATTTGCAATTTCATTTATTTTCTCTTATCTTTTTAAATTTTAAATATCAATTTTGAACTAATCTAATTTGTAATTACTGGTTTATGCCCTTCAGCAGGCGAAATAAATAAATATAATATTACTTCTAAATTGTTCTTTCATTTTCTTCGATGCTTTAACAATTTTTTAATTTCACTTCAATAATTATTTAATGACGCGTTCCGATTATTTTTTCTCATTTGGAATAAATGAAAATACATTCAATGAAAGTAAACATTAATAAAAAAAGATTAATTTTATATGAATAATATTTAAGAAGCGTATTATTAATGGTTAAATATTTACGTTACGTTGAGTTGAACAAAAATTAATAAATATTTATTTGTCATTTCAAAGCAAATTAATCTTCCCAGTGTTGTTGCACATCGTGTATCGTTTTTATTTTCTTTTATTATAGAATTAAATTATTGAAAGAATGTTCTTTTATAATAAACGATATTATTTATGAGTACAAGTTAATGTCATTTTACGATTACGCTGGCATTAGCTAAGTTTTTCTACTGTTGCTAATTCCTGTTCGCATTTTCCAATCGTAAAATAATTAGCGTTACTACCGTCTTATAATTACCGTAATTAAAAATCGATTCAAAAACAACACCACGGAAGAATTTTTCATGACGAAGTAATCAATTTTGTATCATCTTTAAATCTTGTTTATTTATATCCAAAATTATAAATTTTAAATCACAGTTGGCGATGTTTCAGAATTTCGTCAAAATTTGATGAGTTTAAGGTCATGATTAATTGTTTACACTCACAGTATTTTTCATATATATACTTTCTTATATAGTTTTCCTATGAATTAATTTATTTGTAAATTGTTTATAAATATAATAATCAATTTACAAATTTTATTATACAGCATTCTATGTTTGTTATAAAATGTTTTGAACGCTTTTTATTATGAATTTGAACCGCAAATCACTTAAAAGCAAAATATGTTGGTGTCACTGGCCTTCTGCTAGTGATACCAACATAATTCATTTTCTCGCTAAAAAAAAGTACCAGTCGACTTCGAAATAGATGACTCTTAAGTTGGTATCTTTCCTAGCTACCAACCTAAAAAAAATGTTGCCAACATTAACCACATTTTTCATCCCCACACCAAAAACGCTCATATTTCATCGTCAAAAAGGGCGGTAAATTTTAAAATAGATATATTTTTGAACGTTTGAAAATTAATTTTTCTTTTTTCACCACATAGTACCGTAACGCAGATTCCCTCGCGGTGCATAAAAAAGAGGAATGCGACAAAAAGCTGAAGGGGGAGATGCGATCAAAGACGCGTTGCACGCGGCTTCATTACCGCGGATTTATTTACTAATTTCGCTTTGGCTCACGTACCACTGACGGCGACTTGTGCGAATTTCCACCACCCTCTTCCACTGGACCGCCATTTTTCTTACTTTCGGGCCATTTTGGCTCACGCCAAGACGAAAGATTACGCGTGGCCGCAGATACCACGCGCATTAACCGTCCTTTGCGCGGCAAACGTCAGGGGTTCATTAGAGCCCGGACGTTTCCGGCCGCGAGATAAATATTTTGCCTCAAAAAGTGTTACGGCTCACTCATCTTTTTTTTTTTTTTTTCATTGCCCTAATGAGAATTGTAAACACTAATAAACCACGACGTGCAGGTCATAAAAATTTCATTCGGCTTTTTACGCGGCAATTCGTTTTGGGGGCTTTAGGCATGCTGCCTTTTACAGTAGAATTTGAGAATTTGTGAAAACAAAATGTGTTTTATTATTATTTACACGGAAAAAAGTAAGTAAGTATTTTATGAGTGGTAAAACAACCAAATTGTACGTGTAAGTCACAAACGTTTTTTATCAACGTTCATAAAAAGAACTTACGTGAATTTCTCAGGGGAAAAAATTTGCAAAAAAAAAATTAAAATATAAATTTAAAAAATTTTTTGAAATTTTATTTGGTTAGTAAATATCAGTGAAAATTTAACTTTTTCACTAGTAAAGTCAAGTAATTTGATTTAAGTTTGATACTACTTGTAATGACTTGTAACTAACTTCACATTGTAAGCACTGCTTGAAAATGCGGCATTTTTGAAACATTGTAAAATAAATTATGTCTAAATAGAAAGTCGTTGATAATTCTGTAATTTCAATCAAAATATGTTTTTGATAATTATAATCTCAATATATAAATTATGTGACACTTTTGACGGACTAATTTTTGTAATAGTAAAATTCTAACCTAAAATCCTTGCAACCTAACCTTAAAATTCTGCGATTCTGACCTCAAAATCTGACACTTTAAATCAAGCGGGAACGATCCTCGTGTAAAATAAGAAATGTTGATCTCGATATTGATATCATCAGATATTGCTTTTCAAAATATCGATAAAAAAATCGACCATTCCTATTGTAGATAAATCTTCAAGCGGTAAAGTTTTGAATTAATAAATCAAACATTCCGTTATGCTATTCAAAATAGTTATAATCTCTAATTTCATATGCATAATTACTATTTACTTTTTTCACTGTAATCGTGCATGACATTTTATAATTTCTCGTCGTATTATCAATATAAATGAAATAAATTCCAACAAATCATTATATGAATTCAAGCCGCGACAAGTGCTTTCATACATTGTCCAACTTTTTATCCCCATTGTTCTTTAATCTCTCATTTTTCCTTTCTATTTTTTTCTTTTTTTTTTTTTTTTTCCCCCCCCCCCCCCCCAACGTCCCACCCTAGTCTTGTTCCCCTTCTTTTTCTTCGACTTGCTCGTCTTCTTCTTTTTTTCGTCGACTTTGTTCCCTCTTTTCCCTCGCTTTTACCTTTTATAATAATCTTTTATAATTTTAATTACGCCCCCGGACGTGACTCACGCGCCGATGAAAATAAATTTTGAATTCCGTTTGAATTCGTAATTGCGCGGATGAATTATTTATTGACAAAGACGTTGTAATTTATTTGCCCACGGGAGATATTAAAAGTAATTTGATTTCATCGAGGTGTGATATATTATTCGGAGTTGACGAGTTTCGGGATTTATGATTTTTTAATTATTGAATATATTCGTGCAATAACGCCTGAGCCGGTCGAGAACCGTGGGTTTCCGGAAATTATTTATGCGGGATATATGGATCTCGTGGAAAGAAGGAAAAAAGAACGCCGTGAATGGAGGGGGCTGAATGAATGCTGAAACGGCGTACGGTTTCAATTATAAGATTCGTGATCAGGAAGTCAAGGTGCTCACGAATATACGGTTTCATTAAAATTGCCGCGTGGTTCTCAACTTCGGAGAACGAGCTCACAGTAGAGCGTTCCGATACGTTCACTTCATTACGATATCGTAATAAACAATTAGTTCGCTTTCGTTATATAAGCGAAAATCATTGAGTCTTTGAAAACGAGCAATCTGGATCCGCGCTCACGAATTTGATTTTCAGTGCTATTTTAATGTAATTTCTCATAAAAGATAAAAGTTGATACATGTTTTTCTTTCCTTTGTATTTCATAATCACACATTTTTGTGGACAATAATGTAAATGGAAAATTAAACTTAAAATGAGTACAGTCTTAATCTCAGGTTAGTATAATACGACCGTCCAGTTGTCTTTAATTCTCCACGCGTGTTGTTGTTAAGTGAAATAAATTATTCGGACAATGCACGCGGATGTCCATATAAAGAAAACTGTTTGTCAGGAGTCGTATATTTTGATGAATGTAATATTTTAATTTAAAATTACTGAACTGATTGCACACTTTCTCGAAAGTTTTTAATTATGTTATAAAAATTTTAATACTCACCATCAAATATGAGATACGGAATAACGAAGACAGTTCATTCACAACTGAACGGTTGATAATTAATCATCGCCATTAATTGCAATGTAAGAAGTCGAAGGAAAGATAAGTGTTTATCTTAAATAAACACGTGTCTCTTTTTATCACAACTTCTGTTTAGTTGTACTTTTCCAAAACTTTGTTTTCTCCTCGCATTAAGCAACTATCCGATCAATAAATTCGTGTATCCTATTGAAATATTCTTTTAAAATTAAGATGACGCTCAAATTTATCTGTAATTAAATTAATTCATTTCAACGTATTTCGTTTTGAAACGAAAATTAAAACGACCACATTATTTAAGCGCAAAATAAAACAGTCGCGTTTCAATAACAGGAATGTCATATATGCAGCGCTCGGGAATGAAGAAAAATATTGAATCAATTGCGCAAGTATCACTGGCTATAATTTCAATACGTTTGGTGATTCATGATTTTCGGTTGGTTTTTTATCATAAAATTAAGATTTTTTAATTTTCAATTATTCAAGTTTTGGTCATTATTCGTTCACTGTTTCGGAAGATAAATGTCATTCACTGAAAATTGGCAGTCATTTTCCCAAAAGTAATTGTACGATTTTATTAAAATGAAGGCACTCGTAATATTTCTTCCATGTTCTCGGATTCCAAGCAAATAATTCACAACGGCTGTATCAATACGTAATCGAATTGCGTATTAATTTCCAAAATTTCCTATGATGTCACGAATTAAACGTGGCGTCATTAACGAAATTCAGTGTCATCAATACAATTGAATGAGGCTTGAGTAACCGTACGAAAGTTTGGTTTGAAAATTACTAATACACTTATCCGAATATCTAATTGTAATGTTTAAGACTTTATTATCATGGAAATGTTACAATAATATAATTAATTGCTCATAAAATATAACTACAACATTGTACCTTCCTTGAGTACATCTCATTACCAAGCCCTCGTAAGTTGCAGTAATTTTCGAGTCAACATTCTTTTCGCGCGTAAAGTCGTTCGATCAGGCCCGCTGACGCAGTCGTTTACATTGGTTATCTAATGCGAATTCTCCGAAATCCGGTGATCGTCGGTTCGCTGTCCGCGATAAGAAATCGCACAAATGCCCGGCGACCAACGTAAATCCAACATGAAGGAAGTAATCAAATAAACGTTTTATTGGCTTCAAATTGGAGCCGTGCGCGAGCGAGCGAGCGTATAATTGCAGAGAAAGTAATTGATTTCCTTGGCATTTCTGTATCTGTCAAAATCATCACCCGCCTTGGCTCTCGATATAATGGAAATGACATTGCATCCTCTGTTAATCGTAGCAAACAGATTGCGCGACCTGGCTTATTACTCCCGAGCGCGGTCGACGTTGATTCCGCAAGTTCAATTTCGCGACGAGAAGAATATCGGAGTCCTTGTTAAAGAGAAAGGTCGCCTCGCCAATGCCAGCACCTACCGCTGACGAACGGATGATAAAAATGTGAAATAAATTTTAATTAGACGGCAAAAGCCATTTTTTTCTTCTTCCACTCCTTTTCGCGTTCGCGCGTACATCATGTATGCGCGGCGAATTGATAAAACGAGAGACGAATGGGATTTAAATTACCGGCGCGTATAACGCGCGGAGAAACAACAAAAAAGCGTGGTTAATGTCACATTTACACATTGCTTGCGAAACGACCCGTCGGCAGATTGTGTACGATATATTTTTATCTTTCTTTCTTTTTTTTTTTTTTTTCATTCTTCTTTTTTATCGCTCAAAATGGTAGGACGTTGCAGCAGATGAACGTGTCAGCAATTTACGACAAACCAATTACACGAATTTTTGCACCGAACTTTATGAATTTTATAACTAACACGGAAGACGACAGCGAAATGTCGCAATTACGTTTGTTTGCCCGCTTTCGGCCATTGTTTCTCCGTCGACTTACGCACTGCCTGCAATTTAGATAAAAAGTTACACAAATTAAGCGTCCTGACACTGAAGTTAATCGTGCCGGCGAGTGGCCGTCAGGCGATGGCCGGTGTTCGATTAAAGACACACTTTTTACTAGTAAATCAGTTCGTGGCCTCATATGTCGACCAATTACCGTGCTAATTGAGCCGAATTATGATATTTTATTCTCCTTCTTCTTCTTCTTCTTCTTCTTCTTCTTCTTTTTCTTCTTCTTGTTTAAGTAAAAAAGCGCATTACAAATTGATTGGGCAAGTTAATGCATTACTTGAATTTAAAGAAATTGAGGATTATGCATTCATGAAACATTAATTTACGTGCAAATTAATTGCGTGACAATTTATTTATAACCCGTTTATAATTAAATATTTCTTTCACGAGAAAAGTGCGCCACCGCGTGTGTACGTTTCTAAACTAATTAGGACACTCGAAAGAATCATTTCGATTCATCACGGTCCAAAAGTTAAGAATCGAATTTCGCGATGAAATTCTAGCCAAGCCATGTTTAATACGTGATGTAATTACGACGTAAAGAGATTTGTCTTCAATTTGCCTAACAGCGTACTGCTTTTATAGGATGCTCTTTCAGATTTCAACGGAAAAAGTTAAACAGTTCGTATGACGGAGACATTTTCTGAACCGATATTTTTCAACTCTAATATAATCAAGCATTGTACTAAATTGACAAATTAAAAATATAATTCATTGAGGGAAACTATTATTTGATGTAATTAAATTTTAGTTGAATCAAAATAATCATGCAATTATTAAAAACCTTATATATTTTATTGAAACTGCTCAATGAACTTACCAAAATGAATCAATTTGATCAGTTTTATTAAATTGCTGAGCAAGATTATGACGTGACAGTTAATCCGTTTCGGTGAAAAATTTAAACCCATTAGAAAGTGAAACAAAAAATATTTGTGAATTCAAAATGTCAAACTCAAATGCATAAAAATCTCAGTTAATACAACAAATAATGATGAAAGAAAAATTAACACAAGTACGTAAAAATGAAATTATTTCTTAGTCTCAAAATATTGAATTGAATTAACAATTTATTTATTTACATTATGTTATAAGCAAAATGACAATGAAAATAAAATCCCAAGTTAATTAATTTTATTTTGCTACTTACAAATGACTCATAATCGCTACATTACGTTTTTTTTGTGTGTGTGTTTGTGTGTGTTTTTTTTTTTTTTTTTTTATTTTTTTATATTCTCCCTCTATAATTCTGTTATTCTAAAACCCTGGATTATTTCATTACGAGTTACAAAATGTCTCTGGAATGTTTAGTAAACGTCAAGCATCTAAATAATGAGTCCGGGTGACTCGGCTCACTGAAAAGCCAAAGTCAAAAAGCGGTTTCAACAAATTAAACGCGCTTCACAACGGCGCCAACATAGCTTCCGAGTAATAAAACAATGGCTGTTTGAAAAATGTAAAAAATGTTGACTTCGCATTCATGCTTGCAGCGCGCCCGAAAATTATCTTGGGCATTTTTCATACTTGTTCGCATAATGTGATCCTTACACCCCGGCCGATAGTAATTGTTCCGCGCAAGTTTTTCCGCATGCAAAATCAAGCAGCCAACCAACTCGACAGCAGAATTTGATCTCGCCTTCTCGCTAGACTTGGCCACGCGAATTCCTCGCTGCCTTCGCCACGGTCAGCCGGCGTATTAACACGCTCGCATTAAGTATACTTGATGGACACAGTAAACAACTCCATCCGCGATTCGTAACCCCGACGAATCGAGGAAATTTACGGCCTTTCTACGGTGACTTTTCTTATCAATTGATTCACGCGGTCTGTCTATACGACGTTCAGAACATCTTTTTATCAACATTCCGTTATTCTTAAACTTAAATAATAAAGTAATGTTTTTCAACCAATTTTGATGAGAAAAGATTTGACATAAATAATAATGTCGATTGAAAATTCTTTATTAATACAAGAGTAATCGTGATTTACAATAAATTTTACACCACTTCCATCTCTTCGCATAGTATTTTTATTTCTTTACTATCAACGAAGAATGACAGTTTACTATCAGTGACATATAAATGACAGACATAACTATATATTATTAATAGGTTATCATTTTCTTATACTACACACGCCGTAACATTTTTCATTTATCAGTTATTGATTTACACTCCATCTTTGTATTACGTAATACGTTTTACAAAACAATTGTCCAATAAAAGTAATCTAATACATAAGGCTCGATGCAAAAGCGAGCAAATCTGGTGATCTCGTAACGAGCACTACAAAGTTACATTCTCCCACACTCGAACGCGGCAGCCTTCGAGCAGATTGATCGCGCATCGTTCGAAATCTCGAGCGAGAAGTGCGCGCGCGTCGCGGCCGAGCAGTTTCACAATGACGGAAAGCGCGGCCGCTGCGGTTTCGCGGTGCCGGCCGGCCGGTTGTCGAAATCGAGCGCGCGCATTTTGGCGTCGGCTTACAAAACATCAGCGTAAAGTAATGCAACTGTGAGGATCGTTACGCTATCACCGCTCGCGCCGTTTATTATTTATTAACATTACGCGCGATGACTTAATTTACAGCGCATTAATTTTTTTTGCGCATTTCAGTGACATCGGCCCTCGGCGGGCAAGCGTCGCTGCTCGCCAAGCATGATTGGTTGATCAAAAGGAAACGTAAACGAAGAGAAGAAGAAAAGTTTTGCCGGACATTATGGCCGGCGGCTTTTCGTCGGTCGCGTTGACACTGGTCTTGTCGACGCGGCCGCGTCAAAGCCATTGTCGAGGCACGGCGCCGAAAAACCTGGCGTCGATTGTAAAGGCCGGCCGAAAGTGAAATCGAGCGCAGTGCAACGCGCCGGCCACTCATTGCCCGTCGCATTGAGCAAGGGACGCCGGCCGCGCGCCGAGCTGGACCCTGAAAAACCGTTCTGCATCATTACAGTCGTCACAATACGTACAGCTATATCGAGGCACCGGCGCAAGAACGGTATTACCATATTGTGGAGCACAAAGGCACACGCGAGCCAGTGTCCGCCGCAAAAGTGAAAGTACGTGTAATTCACTCACTCGCTCCTTCGAGAAACGGAGCATACGCGGAGGGAACAAGGGGGGAAATAAAATTCGTGGCAAGATAAAATCATCCGGATGCTAGCACGATCTTGCCGCGCGTATAATTTCGTTCCTCCTTTCGTCCTTTTCTTTTCTTTTTTTTTTTTTTCTTTTTTCTTTTCGACATTATATCACGGGCATCTTGCCGAGATAAGGCGTGGCGCGGGCGATTACGCGAGCGCTCGCGTTACATCCGGAGCGGATAAACGGCCGGCAACTGAGAATCGATTAAAGCAACGCGCGCCTAGAAAGTGGAAATGGATCCGAGATTCTTCCATCGGATCGCTGCTTCCGGAATTACGAATCTAACGGGCCTCACCGATCGAATTATCGACAAATTTTGATGTAAACCGCGTCTTTTCGTTGAGCCAATCGCGATTTCGATCCAGCCAATCAAAGCCTTCTCGACGACGAGTCGAATACTTCCCGCCGGCGGATTCGTAATTTCCAGTCGTCGGAAGAATGTGAATTCCATTAATTCCGATGATTTGGCCGATCGTGACGATGACGGTGGTACTGCTCCACTTGCGCGGCGATTTTTTTTTTTTTTTTTTTGTTTTTTTCATTTCATTTCTTACTAATGTTGAACGATATGGAGATTAATCAATGACTTTACGTGGACATGCGCCGCGCCAATTATTATGTAAGACTTTGGACGTATAACGGAACGCCTTTCACAATGCTCCGAATATTTAGAGCTGCATGCGCCATCGGTAGCGCGCCGCTTGCGGGTAGCACTTTCGCGAGCGTCGCGACGCCCGATCCAATCGGTGCCACCGACGACGTCGCCGTCGATTTCACAACGCTTCGAATAAAAGGGATTAGCGATCATTTTCACTTGAAAAGGCAATTACGCAATGTTACAATTGCAGCACACCGTTCTTTCCAGCTTTCGGCAATGTCGTTTTCCAGTTGAAAAAATAGCGCGCCGCGCTGACTCGGCGAGTACAGTGAAGGGGCGTCTCTTTTTTTCATCTTCCTCTTACTTTTCTTTTGCTTACTATCGGACGAAATCTAAACAAACCACGGGTACGGAACGGTCAATCTCGCGGAGCAACGATTGTTTCGAAGGATTTCGCAATGCCGCTTGCAAATTCGCCCGTCATTTCAATTGATTTGACAACGATCGGGCTTAATTTGTCGACGATGACATCGACAATCAATGCCATTTTCGAAATGCGTCATAGTTTTGTTTTCAAAAGACTTGGGTCGTCGTTTCGTTATACATTCTTGTGATTCTCGTTCTCGTTTGTAAAGAAACAATTGTTGAAAAAAAATTCGTTTAACTTTGAGTTTATCGTAGAAAAACGTAGGAAACTTCTTGCACGAGGAATTGCGTTCTAGTTGATTGTGACAATTGTAGCAAACAAGTTTCCAGGAATACGCGGTTATTTCATTTAAAGGTGAAATTTTGGCTTACGGGATAACTGGCATATGAAATTGTTCATGAAAAGGTAGCTAGTGATGTAATTACCTCGGACCAATAAAAAGTACAAACGAGTTAATTTGTGAACATGCGAGTGCCGCCGAACGCAAGCGTATGATCGAGGGAAAACTTTCTGTTGCCTCACATACTCACACACACACACACACACACACACAAAATTCAGTCACACGATAAATACATGTTCATTCGAGTTATCGTAGGAAATATATTATTCGGTTGACGTCTCAATAAAATATGATAATATCGGATATTATACCGAAGCCGAAATTGATTGAATAATTCAGCGCTGAGATGTTCCTTGAAATAAGTAACGGCCGATCCAATAATTAGAATTTGAAATTTTTGTTGTTGCAAGACCAAGTTCGACATCTTTTGTGCCGCACGCGTCGACGCCGTTATATTGGCAGGAAAAATTTACGTTTTCTACCAATTTCATTTATAAATGTTACCATTTTTGCAAATTTCTTGCACTCAAATATTAAAAAGTTAATACAAATAATTACTTTTTCGTTTTACTATGCTTTTAGAAAATTTAAGGAAAAAGGTCTCCGTAGATGATGAATAAACTATTCAGTTAAAATTTGAAGGAAAGTAACGCATTATCGTATGTACGAAAGCGTCTACTGTGAACAATGCAAAAACATCGGTCATGAAATTTGACGCCGAAAAAGTCCACGTTGCAATTATCGAATGAAAACATTGCGATATTTTCCACCCCGATTTATTAGCCATCATCAAACGTGGCACACGATTTGAGCTCCATAATAACTGACAGAAAACCGAGCACTAGTCGATTAACCGAATATTTTTCTTTCCGCGCGGTCGCATTTCGTGTCGGAATTTTTTTTGGCCCGATACATAACGTGAAAGCGTTTCGTACAAAGATAACCGCGCGTACAGGCTTCGTAGGAATATCGAACTTTCCTTTTTTTTTTTTTTTTTTTTTTTTTTTATAATCCATTTCTCTGCTTTAGGCAAACCAATTATTTTTTTTTTTTGTAAATATCTCTTCCACTGCTCAAAAATTTGCAAAAAGTCAAGGGTGACCCACATTTTGCGTTTTTACCTCCAAATAAAAACCTTCTTGCTAAATCCTTTTTGCATCAATTTTTTTTCCTTCTTTTTTTTCAACTCCTTAGCCCCCCCAGACCCCCTCAAACACACATGTCCCTCCTTGTCTTACAAACAACACA
>JABFOV010002035.1:0-21716 GCA_022817685.1 Aradophagus sp. ZL-2020 | reverse complement strand
GTGCGGGATGTATGGTTGTATTTGACTTGAATTGAGTAAAATGAACTTGAAAACTTGCAAATTTTTCGTAAGTCGTTTAATATAAAATCGATTGCAATGTTTGTCCCATTCGCAGTTAAACTTAAAATTTCATGGTCGATTTTGAAGTAATTGTCAAAATCATTAAAAATACTTGGCAGAGGTGAGTATTTTTCTGAGAATGAATTCATCTGGAATTAAACACAGTAGCTATTGTATTTTAAGTTGAAAATAATCGCAATTCAGAAATTTATGAAAAAAAAGATTGTACAGAATATTCTCTTACTTTCACTTTATTTCTTTCCCCCCTTTTTGCGCGAACCGTCGCCACGTAATTACGTTGTGCGCCGGCATTACGCCCGGTTGAGATCGTGATTTGTAATTTTATTTCGTCGGAATTGAGGAATCGGCAATCTTTTATTTGCCGTCTTCGAAGCGCACCAAGACCCGAGGTGTGACGGACATGTCAAGTGGACTGCAGTTTAATGCTTACTCGTTTGGATTGTTAAGTAAGTTGGAAGCTACACTTACCTTTTAAATTTTCCTTTTTCGTTTTGCTCGAAATTGTATTCGAAATAAAACGTAATCATACAAAACTACAACTACTGAATAAACAGTAACAAAAAAAAGGGGGGGAAAAATAGAATGCAGTTATTTAAACGCAAAGCGCGAGAAAACGGAATCGCCTCTTATCGTGCGCAAGAGCTGGCCGACGAAAGAGTCGGCATAAAGTTAGCCCCGGCGGATCGAGTGGCGCGCCATTACGACAATTTATAAATATCGCAAATGAGACGTAAAAAAGACTGGGTGTTCGGATTAATGATCAAATTAAGCGGCGGTTGTTTTGGCCTCGGGCGCGGAATTGCGGCGGCTTGGTAATAAGTTGAGTATGCAGGGCAGTTAAAGTAAAGTAACGAGGTGAGATAAGGTGGCCGGTGACGTGCTCCAGGCCGCGCCGGGCCCACACACGATAACGCGCCTGTGTGAGGGCCCGCATTCGCTCGCGTTTCGTGTTCGCCGCGCTCGAGAATTATTGTTACAAGGTATGCTCGCGCGCTATTACCGAGCTCGAAGACCAGTGCGCCCGGCTTGCGCCGACACGCGTTTTCCCCGGCCACTCTGCATACGCGCATTCAATTAAACCTTTACGCCGAACAAATGTCGCGAATCCGGCCGAGCGGTGCGGCCCGCTTATCGCTAACGCGGCCTTTTTCGCCAAACGGCCGTGCCGGGATACGCGCGTAATTGCCACTCTTTCGACCGATCGATCGGCAAACGATCGAGCCGCCCGATTCGGCCACGCGGCTGCAAAATAATCTCGGCGAAAGGCCAAACGTCATACTATGTTCTATGCGTCGATATTTTCAAATGTATTCCGTACTTTGTGTAGAAAGTCTTCGCGGCAAAAAATAGGTTGTATTGAAATTCGATTCGAAACGATTTCAATTTCTTCCCATTTCTTCGATTACTTTCCATCAACGGAGATTATGCATTCTTTCTGAAGATTTTACATTTTTAATATAAGAATAATGGATGACTATGTTGCCTTGGTTAGTACAAAATGTATACAAAAAACGATGCAAGAGTGATAATCAAAATAAAGTTTGAAAATTTGTCAATTTTTATATCCCTGATTAATTTTACTTGCGAGCCAATGAACCAACGAAACATTCAACTTTCCACATACTAATTCGTAATTAATTTTTTCGTCTGATGCTTTGTTAAATAATTCATCGAAATGTAGGTACAAGCTATCTTTCAGAGTACAATAATTAAGTTACCGTAGTCAAAAATGGACGTTTCGGGATCGGCTTGCGCGAATTGATAGACGCGAGCGCGCGGGTTGTAAGTGACGCGACGTTTAATTTGCGATCAAGATCGCAAGCGGATAACGATAAATAAAGCGTCGGTGACGGTCGAGGAAGCGCGCGATACGGGCCGTCACGGTCCCCGACGCAAAGCAAATTAAGAAGCCAACGGCAAAAGACCAACGGGATAACGAGACGTTGACGGCCCAATTAGGCCCTAAACGCAGTAATCATTTTGCTGGCTAATGTTCGCCAATGATCGGGACCACCGACGTCGGGGATCCGGGGGTGGACGATGAAGATGAACCAGCCGAGCTTAGGATGGTCTACGATCAATTTAGGTGACAGTTGTAATTGCGCCTCAAAAATTGCTTTCTGTTGAACAAATGGCTAGGCCTATTGCAAAATGTGATTGAAAATGACAAAATGAGAAATACTTTCGTATTAAGTGTGGAATATTTTTCTAGAAAAATTTTTAGATTAATTATAATATGCGTCAAGAAAAAATTGCATTGATTCAGACTCAATTTTCCGGAAGTGTTATAAAAAGTAGTTAGTCCCACACCTACAAGTAATGAGACCCAAATTGGAAACTTTTTTTCTAATTCACCTAAAGATTCTAATTTATACTTATGTTCAAAATATTAACGATATTTTGATACAACCTTTGACAGTGTCGATATTTTCAAATTTATTTATTTATATCAGTGAATCACAAAAGTAAAAATAACTAGAGTGTCGTTTAAAATTAGAATTCAATTTCGTATAGCTTTCGTAATAATTATACAATTCCCTGGTACCACAAGTAACACAATATCTTAACAGACCTTCCAAGTTTGGAACGTTTGAATTCCCGTACGCCCCGAAAGTTAAATTGTGACATTTAAAATAATTCTATTCCGTCCACTGATGCAATAAAGCAAAGCAGCGTATTTAAGGAGACAATTAACTGTAATTCACATTTCAATTGCACGAACATGCCTATTGAAAGTTTGCTTCTCATTTAAAACAATTGGGTCGTTCAAATGAGTATCTATTCACTTAAAGTATTATTCATAACCAAAGTTGAAATCTGCATTTGTTAAAACACAAGTTCTTAAATATTTTACAACAACATAATATTGGAGTTACTTAATTTAGACTTGAGAAAAAGGCCGTAGATGAAATACGTTTAAAAATTGATGAAACTTTAGTGGTATCGTATCGTTAGAAATTTGACAATCTCGTTCATTTTCGTTTCAAAAGTGACACTTGATCTCTTTCATTGGGGACACTCTTCGACCTCGGCCGTTAATTGACGATTTTGTGGGAAAAGAGGCGACGTTTTAAAATGCGATTCGCCGCGTTAGCAGCTGGGACGCAAAAAGAGCAGCTTCACTCCGAAAGTTCGCTGTCGTGGGACACATTTTGATAGCCATTTATCTTGGAGATACGAATCGGTGTTTCCTGCTATTTCGAAAAAACGCCGAGATAATAATTATATGGTCGAGTCGCACAAAGTCATGGGCTTAGATAAAAGCCTTCGTCGGCGTACTAAAGCCGGCCGTACAAACGCGCTAATTATCACTTTAAATTCACATTTGTCGCATCAATTCTTAACGCCGACACGTCGCATTCTCGATGTTTCGGCTCGGATTTCGAGATCGGTAAGAAAACAGTAGCCGGCTCTGGATAAGAAGCCCCGAGTGAGAAGTCGAATAATTTGTACCGACGCTGAATATCCAATTTCGCGCAACATCCTTTACAATACCGCACGCTGTTAATAATCAAAATTCTTTTTGTGCCGCTGAGAAAAAAGTTAAGAGTGTTTTGTAACCTCATCCGACCTGTGTGTTTTGTTATAAAATTCGTATCCCTTTTGACCGAATATCAAAAATAATCAAAATGGTCACTTTCTTCTACCTCATACCACCCAGTCATTAATTACCAAAAATTACATCTTTTGGGTTACTAAAACAGTTATTATATTACGTAAATTTCCATTATCCAAATCGTCCAGTTGCCAGTCTTCGTGTCGAAAAGTTGGCTCCTTTCAAAAAAGGAACCTCGTCGAATGCGGAAAATGACGTTTCCTCAGCTTGCACGCTATCCTCGCGAATCCCAAGGACCTCCGTTTCTCGTTTCGCTTGAGGCCGTCGTTTTTCTGACCAATTTACAGTCATTAGCGCTCGTTCCTTTCGGGCTCCCGAATCAGCGTTCCTTTTTTCTTCCCCGATTTCGGTCATTCTGCCCTCTTTTTTCGTTTCCATTGCCGTCCTTTACTTCTCCCCCGGGTCGTCCGTCTCTGTCTGCGCTGCCGGCCCTGCCACCGTCGTCTCTTTCCAAGCGGCGCGCTGTATTATTATAATAACCTAGTGGCGAGCTCGACGGTTCGGACGTCACAGACAATTTAACACCTGGTATAAATGGTTTGTTAACGCATAATATCAGGCGGCTCGGGGACAGGATACGACGCATTACAATATGGAAATGATTCGCCGTGTTACGGCATCAAGCGTGCATGTCGCTGAATTTCGGGTGCGGCCAATTTCTGTCACTTTATAATGCCCGATACTCGCGTCACAATTAACGTAGACTTAATGCTTCCGGCCGAACGCCAGGCCTCGACGATTCGTAGCAAATATTTCGAAGGAATCGTTTGATCGGCAATCGGGCGGGAACGAACGTGCGAAAAAGTTAATTGAGTGACGATCGCTTCTCGGCTCGTTTTGCACGCAGGACAGGATAATTGTGCGACTGGTTTAACAAGCGATCTAATCTCCAATGAAAAAAATCGACCAAGAGGAAGAGCATTACAGTTGGCCCCGATAATAATATAATTATAGACGCACAATACAAAGTATAAACATGTCGTTTAGCAATGGAAAGTAAAGAAATTGTGTTTGGTCGTCGGTCGAAAGTAAAAATTTTGCTTCAATTTTAAAGTAACGCTATGTTGAATCTGCTCTAAGTTGGAAATTTCAAAAGAATGAGCACTTTTATTAAGATTTGATGCTAAATAATGGATTTCTATAAAATAGTGACTAGTATTTATAATACTATCATATGCTATAGTGCTTTCTTCAACTTTGAATGTGAATTTGTCATATAAAAGAATATTGTAGATTCCGTAACTCTATATACAGTGTACACATATGTATTGCAAAAATGGAATATACATAACTGAAAAACGGAAAACGTTATAATTTGAGACAGTGAAACATTCATCATGTATTCACAAAATAGTCGATTCATACTGAATGGATAGTAAATTGAATCAACTCATTATGAGCACAATTAACTCAGCATTAACTGAATTTCTTTAATCGTTTTTTGAGTTTCTGTCACATGTTAAATATACTTGATATCTTGTACAATATCATATGACAATGGTATACAGGTATCTTTTTATAAAAAAAAAAAAAATAATTTAAATGTATATTAATCCATTAACATTATTAAATTAAGACTAAGTGAGACAATTAATTTTTATTTTCGCGATTCAAGAGTACGATTAAATACAAACCCTTTTGAATATTACCTTATAAACCTTCCAAAAATATACATTACGCGGATGCGTTACCTTGCGCAACGTTCACCACGAGCGTAGAATGACCATTTTATATGACCACATAACCCTGCGCTATAATAGAATAAAAATATGTCGCGTAACCTGCATGGTAAGTAAGCAAAGCACAATTTGTATGCTAATCTTACGTTAACGGTAACTCTTAAAATAAAATTGTATTTCCTCCTACGAGAAATGCGCACGCAGCCAACTTGTTCAAAATTTAAATCAAAAGTAGCCCGAACGTAAACATTTGTTTAAACAAACTACTTAACAATTTAAGCATTGAAACACACTCGCCTTTTAATTAATCCATAAAGACATAATTAGTACGTGATAAAAATTAATAAAGATCGAGCAACTCAAGCTCGAGGTCGAAGTAAGTACATAAAGACAGCGTTTTTATACGCTCGTTTCGACGTTAATTGATCCGCATTGAATTTTCGGCGACTCGGCGCGCTTGCACGTAAAGCGATTAACCTTTTGGCAGCGAAACGATTGGTCCCTGATTGATTATTTATAGGCATTAAATTGTGCACAGCTGATGTTGGCGTAACGGCAATGAGAATCGATGACCCTCCGTCGCAGCGAAATCCTTCGATACGTTGAAATTATACGGGCGGCGATCAGTCGTGGATGCTTCTGCGGTCAGGCCATGTGTTACCAAACACCTTATGCCCTTGAAAACGTTGCAGGAAGTAGCCAGGAGGGCGCAGGTGCGCCAAGGTGAGAAACAAGAATTTGCCACTTGGCCTGACACAATGTACGACATCGTCGAAAGTGCGCGCCTGAGAAGAGTCACCGGTGCCACTGTGGAGGCGTCCCTTGAAATTGAATTTTGCACAATAAGCTTCAGGAAGTGTCGCTGTCCCTCCTAATAATCGATGCCACTTGGCGACGCGCGACGGAAACTAACAGAAGCGACGAAGAAATGTGCTTCCTACAAGCGTCATTGGGGAATTTCAATACTATTTGAAGATGTAACGTCGTACTGAAAGGAAGGTATTATTTTTAAGATACCATCCTTGTGACAATGATATGCCTGGTGAAACCTGAAGATGATAAAATACGCTATTAAGAAATGTGTGTGACAAAGAATTGTAAAGTATCAATTTTAATGAGAAGAATGAAAGAAATTTCATTGAAGGATTGAAAACAAACTGTAATTCCGAATATTTGCATTATACTTGTATTAAAATATATTAAAACGATATTTTTAGTGCGATTTGCTGTAAACGGACGTCAAAATATGTTCGATTGTTCTTCAAACTTTATTAATTCTAGTCTTGGAAATTTTATGATTATTTTACTCCTTTTCTAGTTTAATTCTTACATAAATATATATTAAAATCCGCTTGACCTTAATCGATCAAGGTCACCAGTAACGTATATTATTCAGGCAATAATTGATGAAAAGTGATGCTATTGTAAGGAGAACGTTTCTATCAGACACGGTCACGGTGGAATTCCTCGAAGCAGGTACAAGTCCCTCGCTAAGAGGTATAATAAGGAATAATGCGGGCTTTATTAGAATCTCCGTGTGAAGTCTTGCACGTAACAAGTTTGTTATTGTCTACTTGTTCAAGCTTCCTGAAAAGTAACGATCGCCGTGCGCAAGGGCTCGCTTGAAAGAAAAGGAAACAAACTGCGGTGAGTCCGTAAAACAGTTTGCCATCGAGACTGTCCGTCAGCCGGATACAACTTCCTGCGCTACACTTTTGCGCTGTACTATTATTTGCCATTAATTCCAATCTTTGATGAATCGCGAGATCCTCAACAAAGAACCTTGTGAATAGTGAGAAAAAAGCGTTGACCACGTGAGAATTCAAATCCCAGATACGTAGTAACAATTTCATCATGATTTGGAGAAATTTAAAGATGACATAGTAATTTATTATTAAATTTAAATATTTATATGAAATTAAAAATTTAATTAAAATAGTATATTATATCCATAATATCTATCACTATTTACCAACTTTATAATAATATTACAATTTAATAATTAACTATTATCACACGTTATTCAAATCTTTTATAACATTTACATTTTCAATCATTTCACAGATAATTTGTCCATTCATACAAATGACTATTCAAGAATGGTCCAATATAATGAAAACGAAAAACAAAACCCACGAAGAAACTATGCCCACACCCCATAAAAAGACACAATAACTCGAATGGAAAATGTCGAATTTATCGATGAAACATTTTCCTCTGTCCCGCTTTGACCCATTTTAACGTAACTACCGACACATGCACACACTAGGCGATAAATGTCCACCTGTGATTGCACAGGGCAGCTTTGATTGTGAACAGTGGCGCCATAAATAAACACCGGTGAAGTTTACAGCGGAAAGCAACGCGCGGCTACGTTAAATATGCATTTAACGAGAACGATCGAAAAACCGGGGGTCTGCGATCGGAGGAGGACGGAACCACCCCCGTGGCACTAATTGCATGGGAAAACGCGAGCGTGTCGGCGGAAACGGTTGGCGCGGTGGCGCGCGTACGCGGTGGTTACAAGTCGGAGCGACGAGAGCGCCCGATAACGAGACGAGCGTGGACAAAGAGAACGGCCACAGGAGAAGGAACGACGTCGACGGAGAGAAAGGGACGGCAGCGTCGATAAATCTTAGCGCCAACGAGGGTGTGGTCAAACGCAGCGTCGAATGACCGTGGCTCGTCTACAAATCTATAAAAGCCCCATGCGAGCCAGCAGTCCTCCCCCCGTGTCCCCCCGGCCACCCCCGCGCGGCCCCGTTCGCGGGACAAACGGGTTGGCTGGTCAAACGCCGTCTGCTCTCGGGCAATAATATGTTCGCGTCACTGCTGGTATCCCTGTTACTGATGCCCGCTTGCTACCGTCAGCTTCACCGATCGGAAAAATCGCCCCAATCGCTGATTTATACGCGCGCCCAAACACGACCGATTTCACAACAGCGGCAAAAAAATAGACAGCCCCGCTTAAAAGAACGTTTCGACCATTTACACGTGTACCTTTGGATATTTGCCTATTCATCTTCCGCGTTGGCGTTTATGTGGTTGAAGATGCTCGTATCGATACAATTATTGAAATGTTTTTTGGAGAAAGTTGTAATGGAATATCGTTGCGTGATTTATTCTGAGGAAAAAAGGAGTGATATAATTCAGTTTAATTTCGTGTTACATCTCTGACAAATATGTAGATTTGAAAAGTAGAATATAGCATTATCACACGGTATAGAAAACTTCTGTACGTACATAAATAGAAATTTGTGGCAAATTATTGCTTGAACTTTTCTCATTTTTTGAGTATTTGTAACGAATAAGTTATTTTATGTATGATTGTGTGAGAATAATGAAACAATTTATAATTAAATACTTTCATTAATTACAAATTAATAAAAATTATTATTGAAAAGTGTGGGCAAGAGTGAAACATGGCTTGGATATCAAGCTGCCAGTATTAAAAAAGGAACAAATATTTAACAGAAACAGTAACTTGTTTTTCCAACAATATTGCAATACATTACTTTTGTGAAACAATCATTTACTAATTAATTACACGTTTACATACATTTGTTTCGGCTAAAATTATTCTGATCTTTTTACATTTTCAAACTTCATCCAGAACTGCATAAATTAATTTTCTGGATTAATTGAAAATCAGTTTAATGCCCGTGTAAAATATTTCGTTCTTCAATACACGCAGTTTCGTGAAAATAAAATCTAATACATGGTAGGAAATACTGTTACAGGACTTTCTCTATCCTTTGCAAGCTTATAAATATTTATCAAGAAGAATTGGTCATAATTCGCTTCAGAACTACCGCCGGACACTAAAAAGTATCTTAACGTTTTGTTTTCCATTGAAAGCCGTGAACTTAACGACACGCGTGATCGTCGAGCGTGAAGAATAGGACGTGCTTACGAGTTATTGGTTCTTTCCGGCATTCGTAGGTGTCCATTACGCATCCAGTCTGACTCCACTATTAATATCCTTTCCTTTTGACGTTACGCTGTAGGGATGCAACCCTCGATAAAGAAGAGCCAAAAAATTTACTGCTTCCGCAATGTCGAATTTGGTTGAATGTCACGAAAAAATGTACATCATTAAATGAAATAAACAACCACGCAAAACAGCAGATATCAATGAAATTAAAAGAATAATTTTGTAGAGTGGAAACTACACTATAAAGAAGTCGAATTTTAAAGTTTAATCAATGAAACTACTACATTTCAAATCTAGAATAATCTCATTCGTTAGTATTCTAAATTTAATTTCAATTTTACAACACATTATTTACAATATATCAAAATATTAAAAAAAAATGGTATACGACAAAACGTATTAGAATATTATTACAATTTACTCGACTTTCAGCATTTTTTGAATATTTTCAACTCCTTGCCTTAAATATTTTGTAATCTTGAGCTAAAAAACTGCCAAATGAATTTCAAGCACACTGTTTGAGGCAGAAGCAAAAAATTAAGACGTTTCTTTATGTAAAATATAATTGCAATGAGTTTCAGTGACATTTCATCCACGACACTTACAATATGATTCAAAAACACGGGTACGTGAAAAATGCTTGACATTTTTTCCTTTGACATTTTGAACAGGTACTCTGATAATTAAGCGTATCGACGTCAATGGCCCCTTGTCGAGCTTGGGACATCATCTTCGTAGCGTTACAGAGGGTCCTCCTCTGATCCTTGACCTCTTACTCGATTCTGCAATTAATCCGGAATTGGATGGGATCGTAGCGTTCGTGGACGCTTCCATGTGCGTGTAACTGCAGTTACAAATATATCAGGAAGACCGAACGACCACCCTAAATCAGTTAGCAGACGGGCACATTGTGCGACACTGCTCTGGGGTTATGTTCACTCGAGTGAGAGCCGAGTGATCACACAGGACATTGAACAGCGCGACGCCGACTGCGCCAAATTATAACTTATTTTATGACTTTTTTGCACCGACCATTTAACCTGCCGACTATGCGACACATTTGGAAATCAAATCACACCCTAATAACTTCCAAAACCGGATGAAAAGTCTCGCTAGTTCCACTGGATAATGTTTCATACCTTTTTATTCATTTAACAACATTCGTTCAGTCTACTGAAACAATCTCCAACTACAAATCAAACAAAAATATCCAAACAATATACAGTGGAAATTAAGAGAGCAAACAAGTCGGAGTATAATTTTTGCAACTAAATATAAATGCTGAAGAGTGTACGAAAAACGGCGGACTAACTATACATTTGATATTCTCCTTTACATTCAATTTTGGTACGTTGCAGTTCGCCTATCGTTGCACTCATGACAAGTTACAAAAAGTTGATTAATGAAGAAGACAGCTCGACAAGTACATTTTCAAAAAAGGCTCAAACGTTATTGACATAACGTGTGATCACATCGTTTTATATTCGTATCTCATAATGGTCTTCTAGTCCTCATTTAATTTATATTTATACAACTCATGTTTTCTTTTTGTCATTTCTTTCTATAAGCCGCACAATGTACGTAGCTGAGACAACTGATGAAATTCGTTTGAGGCAAGGCAATAAGATTTACAGTTGTAAAAGTTGCGAGGCGCATCACCAGGAAAGCGACACACCAGAAACCGTAACTATACACGAGAGCAAGCGTATATCTTCGATCCGAGCGCCGTGAACAGCGTATCACGCTGTGAGACTTGGTGTTTTATGGTTTTCGTCGTAGAAACTAAACTTATTACTCCGCGGGGCGCTCCTGTCTACCCTTGAAGGGAAGCTTTTTATTAAATCACACGTCGTCTAGCTTGTCGTACAATTAATTTGCCGTGACGTTCCTTTATGGCGATAACCGAGAAAAGGGCGATTTTGGTATCTATATTTCATAGCGATGCTCGACGGAAGAACGAGATTGGCAAATTTCTTTGTGCGTCGCGCGTAAGAGCGTGTTTTATAAATACCTTTATCGGCGCTTCATCTTCACGCGGTTAAAAGAGACCGCTGAAAATACGATTATCGTTTCATGGATGGCGCATTGTCTACTGATTTTACAACGCATTGAAGTGCGTGTAAAAATGATCCAATATTTGATTACCATTTAATTTATCGCCGTTTCACAATGAAATAACATTTCTAGGAGTGACCATTCAAGTATTAGAAGTGAATTTTTATGAAGCTACAGCAAAGAACAAAAAAAAATTTGAAATTGCGCTTTCAAAAAAAAAAAAAAAAAAAAATTCCTAATTACTGTCTTAGATTTTCAAGACTAAATCTTACATTCCAAGACTACAAAAAATTTATTATACCAATTTATTAGTGTATAAGTTTGGAAAAGTCTAAAAATATTTTATATCATTTTTTTAGGACTTTTCCTCACTGTCTGTTGTTTTCTTACAGTTTATAAGGTAATATTATGACATCAATTCAATAAAAATATGTATGAACATTATTAAAGTAATTGTTCAAATCTTTTAATTTTCAAAAACCAACTTGCAATACTGAGCAGCTGTGTATCATAAATTAAGATAAAATTATGATTTTCATCATTAATATATGATAAATAAGTACTCAGTAATTAAAGGATTTTTTTGTTAATTAAAAGCTTCAAGCTACAACTTTAATTATTTAATATTCAATTATTATTATTATTATTGTAATAACTTTTTGTAGTGAAATATTTAAAGAAATTAACATGACAATATATTATTTACCCAAAGCACATATGGAAAGCACAAGTTGAATAATGTATTAATGATACATAACACTTATGATGAATTTTTTATACCAAAAATTCCCAAAAATTCTAGATAAATATTAATGATTTCCAAATTGAGTTTGCAGGTCTCCAACAAATTTCAAATTCAATCTGGGAATCGGCAAATTTTATTATTATCTAGAATTTTAAATTCGGGTTGTAATTGATACTTTAAGCAATTAGAATGTTCTAAAGTGGTGAAATTTAGAGTAATGATATTTAGCTTTATTTAGCTAAATTATCTTCCTCCATATTTCAAAAATTGAAAAACCAAGGGAATGGGAGTTGATTTCTTTTTGCATAACATACTTTTATCATACTTGCATGGAAAACGACATTTTTCTTCCCTTTTGATTATGGGATGATGTCGTTTGTTTGCACTTATGTTGAAAAATATCATTTGTATCAAGGTGATTACAAGACAATTCTCCCTTTATGCGACTGCAACCATCAATATATAAATTGAAAATTACTATTTTTAATTTCCTTGGTGCTAAATATGCATTTTATTTATGTGATAAAAATAAATCTAAATAATTAAGGTACATAATATTAAAACTATTACGCATTTTAAAGAAAAAATTGAATTCAGAATTAGTATCATTTCTACAGCTTGATAAAATAGCTGCAATTATAGATTCGAACTACAATGGTTGCATCGCCAAGGTTTGTCAACATTGTCTTTTTCGATTACAAATTATTATAAAATTTACCTCAGAATGTATCACTTTCCTGGCAAACCCTGATGCATTGTCTTGAACATTTGTGCAAACCCAGTAAAAAGAAGGCAGGGGTGGTTCGGAGAACAAAAGAAGTAAAAAGGCCGAGTTCTGCAAGGGACGGCTAATTCTACTGTGATCGTAGCTGATCGATGTTTCCCAACTGCCCTCATGGGAAACTTATTGTCCCCGTGATCCTTAAATACCAGACAGTATGACCGAAATCTCACTTCGAAGACCTTTGCCAAATTGTTTTCTTTTATGTCCATTGTATCATTTTCATCAACTGTCTTCATTAAGCTGCAGGTGCACTTCTGTAAACACATTTTAAATTCCAATAAACTCAGTTTGAACAGATTATTATTCTTCAATTATTTTAATATCCTAGAAAAGTATTGACATTCTTAAAGAGTAGTAAAATGTACACAAAATGAATGAGCAAATAAGAACATTAAATTTTGTATGAATTCCAAACGTTTTTTTTTATATTTATAAGCTTATGAATTTGTTATAAAATATTAAGAAAATTCAATACGTGGTTTCCACTTAGACCACAATTCTTTTAAATGTTTAATCTTCAAAATTTACGGAGAAAAGAAAATTAAAAAAAGAGAAAACAAATTTCGCGCGTGCAGACGCTTCCAAAAGTCAAATCCCAACTTTGAATTGTAGGATCAGAACAAACCAAACCTTTAGATGGATATTTATCCGCCCTATCTTAACTAAGCGCACGAAATATGAAATATAAATAAAACATATTCTTACTACAGCATGCAATAAAAATGTGGGGAGATAAAGTCAATGCGCGAGGAATACGAAATGTATGGAATCCCTCACCCTTCCCCGAACGCTGTCCTTTCGTATCGTGAAAGACCTGGGCAGCGCGGTGATTGCTGGACTTGCTTCTGGCCACAACGAAAATGACCTTTTACGTACACACACGCAAGCATTTCGCTTCCGAACAATGTTCTGATTTTTCATGCCGCCAGTTCCCCCAGTCTCTGGGATTCCACCCACCCCTCCCCTGTCGTATACAATTTCATAATATTTATAATTTGTCATTCTCGTTGACCAACTATGCGTAAAAGTAAGCGCGATTCAACTTTTCCTTTCTCTTTATCTTTTTATATCTACAGAAAGCTTGGAATATTTATTTTTTTAACAACAAATTTTAGTTAAAAATGAAAGGAAAAATTGTATATTTGTTAGTGGCATAAAAAAAAATGTTTTTTATTTCAGAAAAAAAATGTTTAATTGTTGATTGTTTAGAAAATGTAATTAAATTAAAAAAAAAAAAAACATTTTCTAAGAACTCCCATTTAACAATAGAAGATATGTGCACAATTTGTAAAATGAAAAAAAAATATTCAAATGAATTTCATCTTTAATTCTATAACTTTTTATTTTTTAACTCCTTGAGATATTTTCTTTAAGATGTTCAGGATGTTCGAAATTCAGAAAACTGTGAAAAGTCAAAAACATTTTTGACCACCCTAAATTTTATTCCACAAAATAACGTGTCCAACAATTTATTTGTTTATCAACATAAAAATCTGTCCAATTAATCTTTTTTACAGGCCTCAGATATCCATCGCACTAGGAATGTCTGCAAGTGGCACGATTCACGGCAGTTGCCAATGAATCAAGTTGCGCAAACGAGCAAGCTATGGCCGATGATTGAGGCGAGCAATAACAGCAGTAACATCGTAAGTTAATTAAGGCGTGGTGGCTGCACCATTCGACAATAGCCTGTCTTTATTTCGTCGAGCCGGGTCTATCTTCGCCACGCATCTATTGACTTCTGGATTAGATAAGTGGTTCGTCCGAGGCACCGATAAGCATCTGTTGGACACACACCAGCGTTCGCCCTTCAACTTCGAAGACCATATGCGATCGCCTTATCTTGACTCGATTGTCTTGTGTCCTGATACGTTCACCTCGCTGATCTTTGCGTGAAAAGAACGAACGCACACATGTGTCCGGCGAAAATTTTCAGAAAAGTATCATGCTGGCTGGGGTGACACCCTTATATGAATTCAACTATAAAACAAGTAGTTCTGGAAGAACTAGAATGTTTTCTTATTTATCAAATTGGGATTAAAAGGTGTTGCTCTTATAAGTCAGTATCACAAAAGGGTTGACAATTTTATGAATACAAAACACAGTTTGCGTATATAATCAATAAAATTGATTATGATTTAATAACTGATAAACATAATCAATTTCAATTAGTATGATAGGTATGTAAATATTATATTATAGAAGTTCTCAGATTGTATAAAAAATCTTTACAATTGAATCTGTAATAATTGTTTCATTTTTAATTACATAAAAAAAAATTAAATTTATAAATAATAAAAATGTTAAAAATAAAATTTTTATAAAATTTGAAAAATAAATATAAATAAAATAAAAAAAAATGAAATAAAAAAATGAAATAAAAAAAATTAAAAAAATAAAATAAAAAAAATAAAATAAAAAAAAATAAAATAAAAAAAATAAAATAAAAAAAAATAAAAAAATTAAAATATAAAAAAAAATGTTTGGAATTCAAACAAAAAAATTAAAACAGGTTTTTTTTATTGAAATATTTTTTATATATTTATTCTCCGTACTCACCAATTATTAAAACAGCGTTTGGAATGACCCGGGTTATTGCCGGAATTGTGCACTAGGTGTTTGCGATCCAAAACATCATCAGGGCAAAGCACTGAATGGAAATAGAAAAAAATATTAACTTCGAAATAAGACAACAAGAAAACAAACAAGAAAGAAACTGCTAATTGAAAATGGCGTCAATATCAATAAAACGTTTATAAACGTAATGAGGTTTTTTCTAGACTAAATCGAAAACAAAACATAATTCTTTTATTGTGTACATTATAATAAACATTAAAACTCGAAAAGATGCTCCGCACCATTTGATTCGTTTCCGAATAATCAAAGGTGCCCTTGGCGTCTTTTATTGTTATCACTACGCGGCGTACATTATGCTTATTATGACATTCTAATATTTTATAATTGCAACTACTCTTTAAAAAGTAACAAATCAATAAATACCTGGTAAAAAAGTCGTAAACGAAACACCTATGACGCAGATCCCATTTTCAAAATGATGCAGAGAACTTAACTCGTCAAAATGCACGAACAAATGGTCCGGAGAACGTGATTGGCTGACGCTGCCAACAACGCCAACGCACGCCAATCAGCTTTTATTTCTTAATATTTGTAATGAAAAGTTAATTAACTGTATGAATATGCACTAATGTTGCAGAAAAGCATAAAAATGTATGTAAAATTGGTTTGAAGACAAAATTTTGCAAACAACGGCTGTTTTCTTGTAAAAGTGGTGCGCGACTTAGCGGGAAGCCGTGTGATTGGCTGGCGCCCTAGCGCTGCTATCGACTCTTGAGAAAAGAATAATTAGCGTTGGTTTAAACAACTTATTTAACAAAAAACTTACATTCGTTCAGAAAAGTGTTATATTTACAGATTTTGAGTTAAAATAATACATTTTTATTTAAATAAATATTATTTTGTAATACATTCTCAAATACACATTCCTGACGGCGCATGCGTGTTCTCAAATTCTCGAATAATTCAAAATGTACGTAAATTACGTAATGTAATAAAACATATGTATATATTTATAAATGATAAAAAATTTTTAAGCGAATGCCAGTTTTCTTTTTAATAAGTTTTCAAAATAAGTGCTGTGGTTCTCTTTTCGAAAGTCGACAGCAGCGTTGGCGTCGTCAGCCAATCACGGGGCTCCGTCCATTTGCTCGCGCATTTTCATAGAGTTAGGTTGTCTGCATCATTTCGACTGTTGGATCTGCAACAAAAATGCTTTGTTTTCAACCTTTTTTTACCAGGTATTTATTGTTATATTATTTTTTAAAGAATCTTCACGTTTTTCAAGTTAAAAATACATGATTAAGCATAATGGACGCCGCAAAATAATAGCTAGTAAAAGACGCCAAGAGCACCTATGATTATTTCTAAACAAATCTTATTGTGTGGAATATCCTTTTAAGTATAATGTGTGTTATAGCCTTTTATACAATAATAATGAAAGTGTTTTATCGAATTTCAACCTATAAAAAAAATCTGATTGCCTTTATGAATATTTTATTTCATATTGACGCCATTTTTTAATTGGTTATTTCGTTGTTCTTCTTTTAAACTACTTTATTTCTATGTTAATATTTTTTTATCTACATCTAGTGCTTCACCCTGATGATGACTTGAATAACAAACACCTAGTACACCGTCCTGGCGGTAACCCAGGTCATTTGAAACGCAGATTTAGTTACTGGTGAGTAATGAAAATAAAATGAATTTGTTTTATGGAAAAAGTTTATGAACATGGTTGGTTTTTTTTATAAAAATTTTTTTTTATTTTTTTTTTAATAGTGTAAATTTTTAATACATACATGTTATATAAATTTAATATTAATTAATATATCAAACTAATCAAATCGAATTAAACAAAATTAACACAAACTTCAGTTTAAAAAAATATAAAATTTGTCCCTGATTGAAGTAACATGATTCGTATAAAATAACACATTTTTTACATTTTTTACATTATTTAAATAAAATTAAATAAAACTGTCGAATAAACCCGAAAATATAAAATAATAAATTAAATTCAATTCAATTAAAAAAAGAAAATTGTAAAAAGTTTATTTATCATTTTGTTAATCTGAAAGTTTCTAATATATATTAATAAAAAAAATGTTTATAAATAGACATATCTAAACATATATTTTTATACTTATATTATTTATTATTCATAATATTTATTATTCATATAATGATATTTTAGATTCTAAAATATATACTTTTAATATTGTCATGTTTACATTCAATAACAGGAATTCAAAGTTCTGAAAAATGTTATAAAACTGCAAAATAGAAATTGGTAACATTAAATTAAGTATAATTTAAATGTAAATTTAATTCGATGAAATGTAGCCAGTATTCATAATCATAAAGTGTTTCTGACTAATGTTTTCAAACTGAATAGTATAACAGCCGACAGCCATAAGTCGTAAGGCAATTCGTACCGCCAAAACATTTGGTGAAAAGTATGATCAAGTGGTGGCAACAAAATGATGAAATTTTTAGTCTGTTATTAATTTATTTTATAATAATAACTCTTTGCGTAATTAAGTTTAAACATTTATTTGTTCGTCTTGGTGGGATTAATTTGAGTTGCCAGTTTCAGCAGTAAGTAATATTGATCGTTGAAATAATATTATTACTTGTAGGTTATGTTTATGTTTAGTTTATCATTTAAATTTTACTAATTGTGAAATAAAGTTTTTTTCATCTTAATAATTTTAAAACAATTTATTATTAAATTTATATGTCATTGACATTATACGTTAAAAATTGTAATGTTATTGTTTTGTTTTTGTGAATCTTGTTTTTTACAACAGTTTCTTCCACACAGCTTATTTGTGACTCAGTTTTAAACAATATAAGTGTTCAAATATTTAAATTATTATATATTAATTATAGATTATGTTTAAAAATCTTTATAAAGATTTTTCTATGATTAATCTTATCTTTTGATGTAATTTGACATTCATATATATCAATGTACAAACGATATGAAGTATAAAATATTTTAAATATGTCTTTACAATTGAAAAAAAAATAAATAAATAAATAATAAAAATAAATAAGTAAAGAACTTTACTTGGCCATTTTTGTTTGTAATCAAAAATAAAATCTTTCTTTACTTACATTATTTTATTGCTTGATATTATGCAATTGCGAAATTTTAACAAATAAATTATATCATTTTCAGTAAAAAAATGGAAAAAGACTGTTACATTACAAGTGATGAAGATAGTTGTCAAGAAATATCCCTTCTTAGCTCCGACGAGGATAAGCCAGTGTTAAAACGGCTAAAAACGTCTGAGGAAGACAATTCATTCAAAAAGGAAAAGTTAATAAAGCAAATGAAAACATGGAATACGGGTGTACAGTCTTCACAGATATCCCTCTGTACCTCTGATGAGGATGATTCATTGGAGGAGGAAGTGGAAGAAAAAACTGAAGAATTGCCTTGTACAGCAATCAAAGAAATCCTCAAAATTGGAGGAATTTCTGTTAAATTTCCAGTGAAACCGTATCCATGTCAAAATGCCTTAATGAACAAAGTAAGAAACAAGTATTTATTAACAATAATAAATAATGTCTATATAACATTAAATAAAGAAAAAAATTATATGACTTTTTCATTCAAATTTCAGATTATAACAGGCTGCAGTAAAAGTGAAAATTGTTTATTGGAGAGTCCTACTGGCACTGGCAAGACATTGGCCCTTTTATGTGGAGTCCTTGCATGGCTTGAGAACGAGAAATGTGAGTAATTATGAAATATACATTTATCAAATTTCCAAGATTAAAACAAAATAAAAGTCATCGATATGTTTAAAATTAATATATTCCATGGTGAGTCCATGTGAGAGGGAAACATACATGGAATTTTAACCTGGGAATGGTTTATTGCTCCTCTTTGTTTATAAATAAATATCTTTGTCCGTCGAAAAGACCATAGGGCGACCAGTCCTGAGTTAAGTAATGAGTATTATAATAATTGATTATTTAATAAATAGAAAATCATGTTTCGATATAAAAAGACATACATAGTGCTTGAAAATACACATGCTTTGGAAAATGTAAACCATCTTGTAAATAAAATATATAAAGAGGTATGGAATTAAAATGTACTTTTTTAATGTAGGTTCAGTTGATAACAGCTATTTAGTACATTTTAATTAATTTTGATGACGTTTTTACTTTGTATAAGTTAAAATTTTTTCAGCATATGTTTTAATACTCCATGTAACTCTTTGTATTTATTACAATATAGTTTACAATTTTTTCCATAGAAGACATAGATCAAATTGCTTGTTAGGGTATTTGCAATCAGCAGGAATAAATGATAATTTGCATATGGAAGAAAATTGTGTTCTATGTGCACAAATTTCTTTTCCTCTGTTATACATAGGAAGAATTTCTTCTGAATATTAATATAACTTATCATAAACAGATGATATAAAGTATAACAAATATTATTACACCATTATAATACCTTCTTCATGGTATAGGAAATTGTGACGTTATTAAAATGAATAAATTGTGACTGTTATAAAAATTTACTATGTCATACATAAGTTACTGTAATAATAATATTATATTTTATGCATCTCAATTTATATCATTTAATTCTATAAGTTATGATAATTACAAATGAAACTTCTTCTATGTGCGTAATTATGCAAAAGGTATTTTACAACTGCACAAAGAAAAAAACAACAACTGAATTTCAGTTCGAATATTTTCAAAGGTTTTTCCTATGAATTTTTGATTAAAAATCAGTTGATTTTGCTCTATGCATATTATACCAACATAGCTATTTAAGAACATGATTTCTCATATATATGAAAACAATTTTGTTTTATTTGATAATTTTTTTTTAATTGTTTACTTTTATTATATATTTTATAATTTCATTCATCATTAATGTTTTTATTTTATAAGAATAATACCTATTACTTGAAAATGTTTTGAATTTTCAAAGTATTTGCTTTCAATAACAATAAAACAACTGTTTGAAAGATTATGAGACTGCGCTCAAAACAAACTACTAAGAAACACGATGAGTTGAATTTGAACACGCGACGTCGTTAAGTTCGTCATCGTTTGCCTAACTTGGCCTTTGCTATGTCTTCTTATTCCCTTGACAGAAAATGACATTTAGATTTAGAGAAGCAGAAAAAAAGTAACAAAATAATATAATAATTTTCTGCCCAAAAAGTTACAAATCTATAACATACATTTTCGTCAAAAAAAAATTTTTTTTGATTGAAATAATATTTCATTCCAGTGAAATGGTATCATTAATACAGACATAAGCAACTTGTGCCAAATACATAATTTCTAATTGCAAAAAAAAAAATCAAATTTTATTAACATGGGATACATGTAAGTAATAATTTTTCAAATTTTGTTTTTATCATTTAAAAAATAAGAAAAATGGTAAAAAATGTTAAAAACACATAATAAACTAAACATCTGCCAAAGCATCTCACAAATCATCTATTTGGCTCTATCAGATATCAACGTCGAATCAAATCACTCGGAGTAATTTCCTTTGGTCGGCGTCAGCTCAAATGTTTGGCGGTCCGCGATATAGCGTGTCGCAAAACTGTTAATTCTTCTAACTTCCGTCCTCCCACGCTCGCGAAATCCCACTCTTTGACCAAACAACCGCCGGGGTACCCTTAACCGGTTTCGCCGAAAGAGAGAAAGGAATTGCGAGTAGTCCAGACTCATAATGGCGGATATAAGGTGACTGCAAGTTGTTGCCCGGCTCTATAGCTTCGTTAAATCGTCCTCCTCTTTCGTCAGCCCTTTCGTTGCGTTTCTTTCGGGAATTGTCTCGTGACGGATGGTCGTTAACTTCCGTCTCGTTTTTCTTGTTCGTCCAAAACAGCAGCTGCTCTTTTCAACACTGTCGCTTGTCTTCGGCAAATTTCCAAAATGGAAAAACACTTCTTGCAATACCTATTTCATCTTTCTTCCTTTCTTTTCATTTCACTCTGACAATTTATTCTTCATTTTACAACCTATTTTTTTTTTTTTTTTTTTTTTTTTTTTTTGAAAACAATGTTTCTTTTTAACACCTCCCCCGCCCATATAACCCCCCTCACCCCCGTATGCATCTTCTCGCTCTAGAAAAAAGACAAGCGTCCGAATGTCGTAATCAGCTTGCAGCACTTACGTATAACACAAATTTCTGTATATCACAGTCTAATCTACTTATAGACTCCACGTAATGAGTGAAAACTCACATGACA